>OVBE01002308.1:0-31242 GCA_900406425.1 Iberis pinnata | reverse complement strand
CACGCACGCACGCACGCACGCACGCACGCACTCACGCACGCACGCACGCACGCACGCACGCAAGCAAGTACACACGCATACACGCACGCACCGACCGTACCCACGCATGCACGCACGCACGCACGCACGCACGCATGCACTCACGCACGCACGCACGCACGCACTTACGCAAAAATGAAAAAAACTTTCCACAATATCGCTTATGTGATAGGTAAATAAGTGAGAGGTATTTTATGTGATACGAAGTTAACAAGGTCGCATTTGAACATCAAATTTACATATCTAATAACTTACCTTATATGCCAAATTTGATCATATGCTACTTGATGTTTTTTTATGGATTTTGATAATAAATTCTTATGAATATTTGTTTAGAGACAAACTTAGATACGGAAGGAGAATAAAAGAAACACATAGAAAGAAAATAAACGAAGAGAAAGTAAAGAAACATCGTTTGGAAAATTTAGAAAATTAAATCTAGTTAATATTATATGGGAGATATGGTAAGAATATCAGTAAATATAGATAAGACAATGGTATATTAGACATAAATTGATTTTTTAAAAGTTAATTCCACAAATATAGAGAAAAAACGTTTTTAGCTAATTCTCCCTAATTTATATGCATAAAAAGGAAATAAATTACAAATAATTAAACAAGTTATAAAATTTTCAATGCTCATAATCATTATTATTGTTACTCGTATTACATATTATATACATATATATTGTAGGGATATTTACTGTTTCCGCCATATTGGTAGCTGATTTAATACCATATACCATATTACACTTTTGTGTAGAATATACATAAACACACTTTGTATGTGGAATGCTGATGTGATGCCACAGAAAAATGGGAGAGCTCTCGGCGATTGTAACGGCTAATTCAATTTAGCTTTCCGATCATCGGCAATCATATTGGCGAATGGATTCTTTGCAATTGGTTGTTGATTTGGTGTGTTTATGGAGAATTTCCTTCTTCTATTTCTTGCCAAATCACCTGTTATTTGATCGGATCTTTGTTTTCTTTTATGGCCTCCCTTCGATATTGTTTGGGCGACATCAACGGGATTATGCATGCAATTTCCTTGGTTGAACTTATGGGATTATTGCATTCAATTTTGTATCCTCCCTATTGTTCCCTATTTATATATGATTGTCGTGTTCTGATCAGTGTCTTACATATAGCTCCTTGCTAATCTTTATACTCTCATATATCTCTGGGCTCATACTTGATTCAACGATGGCATCCAGGTCTTCGCAGTCGGCTATGGTGAGAGGTGTTGCTGCTGAGCGTTTTAACCAACCTCTTGCCATCCCTACTTTTGATAACTCTTCTATTCTGAATCAATTCCAGCTAACCTTGGTGGGTCAGGGACTTAATATGGCGGTTCAATATGGCTGTATTAGGTCTCTTATAAGTTTCTCCCAACGCTTTGGGATTTTTCAAACCATGTCCATGGCATGGAGGTCGATGATGGCCATTTCCAATTTCGTTTTGAATCAGAGGACGGTCTTAAGAAGGTGCTTACTCTACAGCCCTTTCATTTTGATCGATGGACGATCGCCTTGGAACGTTGGGTTCCTACCGCGCAAAGAGACTACCCATCAACGATTCCATTTTAGATTGTCGTGTATGATATCCCTGATCACTACCGCATGGAGCAGACGTTTCAATCTCCGGGTGTTGATCTTGATGAGATTGACCTAATTGATGTGGCGAATTCTCGGATCCGGGTATTTCTGGAAGTTTCAGCTCCTTTGATTTTTGCCCGTGAACTGAATTTTTCTTCTAGCGACACTGTTGTTCAGAGGCTTAGGTGTGATAATTTGAGGGGCTATTGTAACATTTGTTTTCGCCTCACACACGAATCAGCATTTTGTCCGACGGTGAGGAGACATGGTCGTGCTCCTGCTGCTCCCCAGCGTGATGATGATAGGGATGGACGTTGCCGGGATGCGCGTCATCGAAGACACCACCATTCTGCTGCTACAGAGACCACATATGTATCTCCTCGTCGTAACTGGGAAGCGCAACCAGCTTCATGAAGACAATCGATTGTCCAGGTTTCACCTCGGGGTCGCTAGCAAACACGCATGCGTCTTTTTGTTGACGGTGATTTTGTCAGTTATGGTACTGTCACGAGCCAGATTACACCACTTGCTAATCCTCCGGTCCAGTCAACCGTCGATCCAGGGCTAGTTGACCATAACCCTAGTGGGTCTCTTGGTGGGATTCAAGAACATGGGCTGGACAAGCCCACATGTGCTATGGAGTTCTCGGCCATTTCAACAAAGGATTGAGTTGTGAATACCTTCGTCCCAGCAAGTGAAAAAAGTGATGTTAATGCTTTTGCCAAATTCTGAAGTGAGCCTGGACGTGATTTCTAAGGGAGGAATGGAGCTCCCTATTAGACCCCAAAATGTTGATCTGGCCAATCTCGATGAGGATGGCTCTTTTTGGGAAATTTATATGAGGCGGTACAAGATGGGAATAGTGGATTTAGTTTAATGGAGGATATGATATCCCCTTTAAAAGGCATGGCCGGTTTTCTGTTTTCACCAGAGCCTATTTTTGCCAAGATATCTCGTGTTGATAGATTGCTCTTAGCAAGGAAAGAAGATTACGGTACCGGACTACCGTGTTTCGAAGACGGTGAAGAAGGCCACACATCTATTTGGTGATGTGGAGTTGGTTGAACCAAGTTTTTCATCTGTCCCAGAGATGGTCTCCAATTTGGAGGAGGAGTCTGGGAATTTCTCAAGCCAGGTGGTTGAAGAAAAACCACCGGCCGTGGGTTAAATGATTCTAAGTTGGAACTGCCAAGGGGCTGGTAGCTTCTTGGCAGTTCGGCGTCTCAGGGAATTCCAGCGTACGATTTTTCCAGGGATGCTTTTTCTAATGGAAACAAAACAACCTCGTGTTTTTCTTCAAGATTTGCAAGCTAACTTAGGTTATGATTTTCTTTTCACCGTAGACTCTTCTGGTCTTAGCGGTGGTTTAGCTTTATTTGCTTTGTCGTCTTTTGATGTTCATGTTATTTCTAGTTCTAAAAATGTAATCGATGTGATGGTTACAACTGATGGGAATAAATTTTTTATCTCTTTCGTTTATGGTGATCTTGTTGTCTCTAAATGTGATCTGGTTTGGGAGCGCTTAAAAAGAATTAGTACTTCTCGCTTTGAACCTTGGGCAATGATAGGTAACATTAATGAGATCGTGGATAATTTTGAAAAACGGGGTGGTTGAATTCGACAAGAAGCTACTTTCCTTGATTTTTGGTTAATGAGAGAATGATGTGGTATGATTGATTTCCCTTATACGGGTAATTGCCTCTCCTAGGTTGGGAGACGGGGAAAGAATACGGTCCGTCTTCGAATTGATCGGGCGGTGGGAAATGAGGAGTGGCATGAACTTTTCTCTCACTCCCATGCCGAATATTTCCGGTTTTGTGGCTCGGATCATCGGCCTGTTGCGATTCATTTGGGTAACCGTAAGCCACAAGGTTCGTGCAACTTTTGGCTTGACAAGAAGTGACCAACAAAGAAGAATTTTGATGCGATCGTCAAGGATGGTTGGTTACATGGTGCTTCGAACAATGCCTTGGCCATCAACGTCAGGATTAAAAATTGTAGAGGACGAATTTCAAGCTGGCGCCGTGAAGAGAAATTGAACTCATCCCGGGATGTAGAGTCACTTAAGGCTCAAATTGATGACGCTTACTCTGGAGATAGTCTCTCAACAGAGGAAAGTCGCCTTCGGTCCGCTATTTTGGATGAGGAAATTCACTGGAAACAAAAAAATTCGAGTAACTTGGCTTAAGGAAGGGGACCTGAATACATGGTTTTTTCATGCCTCTACCAAACAACAGCGTGCACAGAATAGGATATCAGATTAATTAGGACAGATGGCTCATGGACGGAGCAAGAGGAGGAGATCGAAACAGAGGCGGTATCTTCTTTCCGACCATTATTCACATGTGCGGCTAGTCTCAATATGGACAGAGCGATGCAGGACCTACAACTTGTAGTTACCGATGATTTTAACTCTCGGCTGATTTGCCCGGCTTCAGCTGAGGAAATCAAGTCTGCCCTTTTTGCAATGGCACCAGAGAAAGCCCTAGGACTAGATGGTATGACGGATTTTTTTTATTAGAAATACTGGCATATTGTTGGTAATGATGTTGTTCAATTAGTTCAGGATTTCATGACAAATGGCTTCTTTGATAATCAGCTAAATGAGACTAACATTTGTCTTATCCTCAAATTGGATAGACCAAAGGAAATGAAGGTTTTTTGTCTAATTAGTCTTTGTAATGTGGTATACAAGATCATTTCCAAGGTCTTAACTCAACGGCTTTGCGCCATTTTACTGTATATTATCCTCTCAAATAAACTAACTTCCTAAATATCTTTCAAAAGATCAACTTAGTTACTATTTTTTTTAAATAGTAGATCTATTATTTAGTGAAAATCTCTCTTTTTAATAAATAAAGTAAATATATTATGAATACTAAAATTTCGGCTATATTTATTTAAAAAATGAAACGAAATTTTAATAATAAATTAAATTAAATTTATAATAATTTATATTAAGTAAATATACATGACATATAAATATTAAATGAATCCTACCAAAAAATTGAATTAAGCTCTTAAGAAATACTATTTTGTTGATCTTCTCAATTAAACTAACATCCTAAATATTCAAGTTAGTTCCTATTTAAATAATAAGTAAGATTTAAACCATTTATTTTTAAAAAATAAATTAGCTAATTAATTTAGCTATGTATGAGGATACTAGTGTTTCATATCAATAAAAATTAATCTTGGGTTAAAAAAAAAAAAAATTCTCTTCCATTCTCTGCAACCATTTTGTTTTCCCTAAGTAAAATGGTGGCTTTTTTTCTTTGGCCTTTTCTAATCTTACTAAAAATTTTATTAGTGTTTTCATACTCTTATATATGCTTTCTTTGTGTGCAGGAAAATCTATCATGCAACGTTGACGACAACATTTATTCATCCAATACTATCACAATCATTATATGAAGTAAAACATAAGGTATTACTTTTAAGAACATGATTTTGATATCAGTTGAATATAATATACACGATTTTGATCAGTATATTTTATTGTTATAGGTGAAACTATTTATTATAGCTATTGAAGGAAAAAAATTCTACAGACGATAACCCAGTATGAAGAAAATGAGACGGAGAAGAAGAAGAAGGAGGTTAAAGGAAGATGAGGAAGATGAAGGTTAAAGGAAGAAGAATGTATAAAAAAAGATGAATATGAACAACTTATTTACTATTTCAATGGGAGGATAATATATTTACATTTATTATTGTTTTTTGTCATTAAGAAATAGGAAAAAAAATCAAGAAGAAAGATTTTATTAGTAACCGTAATTAAATTTAGTTTCTATATAATAATAAATATTTGTAAAAGTGTTGACATTATAAGAAAAATGTTTCTTTAATTAAAATATCAAAAATAATATTAATAATAATTATTTAATTAATTTTTGACAAAAATATTTAATTAGTTACATAATTTAGTTATAATTGTTATAAATACTACTATCATTTATTAAAGATGATACTAGTTTTTAAATCATTTATTAAAATTGACACTGATTTTTATATCATATAAATATAAATGATATCAATATTGAAATTATTTATTACAAATGAAACAAGTACTAACATCAACTTGGAGGTTCTCAGGTTAAAAATCCGATTATGGTGGGGAGGTTCTCAGGTTAAAAAGAAGATTCATTGGATTGCTTGGAATAAATTGTCTGCATCTAAAGCTAATGGAGGAATTGGGTTTCGATATTGTGCTCTTTTCAATCAGGCTTTGTTAGCTAATCATTTTTGGATACTATATCATCTACCCAACAATTTAGCTTTTTGCCTGTTACAGGGACGTTATCTCCCGTATGTTGATGGTCTTCGTGTTCAAATCCCTTCCTATGCTTCCTATATTTGGTGTTCTTTATTGTATGGCCGGCACGTGTTGGTCAGAGGCTTACGCCATCAAGTTGGCAATGGTTTTCTATCAGTATTGGAACTGATAAATGGCTTCCTACAGTGCCATCTAGACCGGCTATTGTTTTACCGCAGGTCAATCTATACAACCGTGTCTCTATGTTATTGGAATTAGGGACTGGTAAGTGGAATAATTCTATGCTACAACAAATGATACATGCTGACGACATCCCTCTGCTTAAGCAATTGTATGTTGATCCGTCCTCCTCCCCCGATTCTGTCATTTGGGACTATGCAGCTTCGGTTGTTACTCTGGTAAAAGTGGTTACCGTCTTGCACTTGAGGAATCCAGTCTTTAAGCGAAGCCACCTTTGTTCCATGACCATGAATTGGCTGCTCAGATATGGAGGCTCCGGTTACGACCTAAGATTGTTCACTTCATATGGGCTATAGCCTCTGGTGCCATTGCTTCTAAGGAAAATCTCTCTCGCAGACACATACATGTTGACTTACTCTGTTCACGGTGTTGTAGGTATACTGAATCCACTCTTCACATTTTATTTTCATGTTCATATGCTCAAGCATCCTGGCGTATGCATAGAGGATGTTTGGTGCCACCTGATGTCTTACTCAGTATTAATGGTCTTCTTAAATGGTTGTTTTCCAAATTGCATAGCCTCCCAGCAGATGATTACTCTCAATTCTCATATTTCTTTCTCTTATGGAGGCTTTAGAAGTCCCGGAATCTTCTATTGTTTCAAAATGTCAATCAACTTCTAACTTTGTTAGATGAGTTAACACATAGGGATACAGTGGAATGGCTGCATTTCTTGCTACTTCGAGATACAGAGTATCCGTCTCTTCCGCCTTCTCCCTGTCTTCCTGTACCTATGAGAGCTACAGAGTATTGGACTCCCTCACGAGGGTCGGTGGTCACTTGTAACTATGATATCTCTGTACTTCCGGGGTTAGATTCTATGGGTTGTGGCTTTATAGTTTGGAGTGCAGCGGGTTTGTTTCTTCATGATGGAATGTTATTGAATTGAAACGATCGTCCATCATCGAATGTGAGGCATTCGGTTTATTGTGTGTTGTTCAGATACTATGGGGTTTAGGTTACCGGGATGTTGAATTTCGTAGTGATAATAAATTGTTAATGGAAGTTCTGCAGGATTTGAAGTCTAATAGTAAGCTTCAGAGTTATATCCGATCTATTGTTGCTTGGTGTCATCAATTTTCATCGAGTCAATTCACGTATCAAAGACGTACAGCCAATCTTTGTGCATATATCCTAGCTGAACAGGCTTGTTGTAATTGTATACTATGTTCTATCTTTACAGTCTGTCCAGAATTTCTCCAAACTGTATATCATACAGAGCTTGTAAACATTTAACTTTTAAAAAAAACATTTGTCGGAAAAAAAAAAAAAAAAAAACTCTATTTGAGATTACGATTGTGTCACCAAACCCCGACCTGAAATATTTAAACCCCCATAGGAAATCAGTTAACCCTAAAAAACTTGAATAAAGCTATTGATTGTCTTTATATCGAAGTCAAAATTTATTTGCGAACTTTTCTATTTAGGGTTCTTGAGCAAAGTGGCAAATTTCAAAGATGGATGGAGATGAGTGGAAGCATGTCTAACTTGCACTTGGCCTCTAGTTCCATTCGTAAGGGATTTTGAGTCGGAGTTGGTGTGGAGAGAGGTTAGTCATGTATGTGTCCAAGACATATGACAACTCAAATCATCTATTCTTCATATGTGAAGTAGCTTTAAATATGTGTTTTTGAATTTTCTCTAGAAAACAGACGTGAAATAGTGAATGCAAATAACTTGTATGATTTATGTGTAAAAAAATAAGAAAGAGCATAAATTCAAGTCGGTGAATGAAGCTTTGGTGGAAAAAATAAGGATGGTAGAATTGAAAATGAAGATGGAGGAGGATTGGGTTTTCTGTGTTCTTTATTGGAGTAATGACATCGGTGTGTAAGAAGTTTGGTGATTGATGGGGAGAAGATAGGGGGGATTATGATTAAAGTTGAGTGGTCTGTGTGTGTGTGTTTCATTGGTCTATGTCTTGTGGTTTCACGATTTTAAGATGTTGGTATTTGTCTTGTTGTATATTAGGTATTTGTCTTGTTGTGTTGTAGTTACTTTTCCCTTTTTAAGGTCTTATGTTTTGTGTAATCTTTTTTTTTTTTTTATTAGCTATCTTTATATACTAGTGACTTGTGTTTATTTTTTGGATTTTTCTGTCAACTCGATACATTGTTTAACATCCAAACAAAAATTATTTAATAGCCAAATGTACATTCCAAGAAAAAGATAAACAAGTGTTAATAAACTACCATTAAATAGAACAATATAATTTCAAATAAATCTCCCACTTATCATTTTAGGCCAAAAAAATCAGAAATTTGAAGTGAGTCATTTTATTCCTAAAATTTTTATTTAAATCAATTTAAATACCCAAATTTTAATGACTTAGATAAGCATTAAATCAACAGTTAACTTTGTTTAACACTGTTAAATATTTGTGTTAATTAATCCGTTTAAGAGAAACAGAAACTAAACCTAAAATCTAAAATCTTCAAATTCATCAAGAACCCCTAATCTCTTCTTCTTTTAAGATTTTGGCAACTAGGTGAACTACTACTCTGATTGATCTTTAAAAGTGTCTAAGTCTCGACTCAACCAAGACTATGATATGGTGATTTGAGGGTGTTATAGCTGAATGACCCAAGAGGGAAAAGAGAGAGAGAAGATTCCAAGAAGAAGTTTTAATGGCTATGGTGAAAACAAAATAAAACACATAGATGAACATGACACTGAAGACAGGGAAAATATGCTTAAAGGTATAAGAAAGCATCGAAAAGAATCAAGGGAAAGGGAGAGGAGTTATGATGGTAGTATAGGCATCTCAAGTACAATGTGCGAATTGAATCTAACTCTGTAGTGAAATGCATACAAACTTTTGTAGAGCTCTACCGTTTATATTTTTTATTAAGAAGTTATTCATCTTTGAACATGTTTATTGTTCAGTTCTTTATCAATAATATCTTCAAACAAAACAGCAGTTGTAGTGTTTATATATTGAAATGAATTCCCAGAAAAAGAAAGGCACAATTTGAATAGACAATGGTGTTATGTATATTGTGTATTACATCTAAACTCGCATGAAGTATGTTCGAGCATATAAACAGTAATACACAACACAATAAGATGAATGATTCAGTTACAGATGAAGGGATTTTTCTTTCTAATAGTAATAATACATAGCACGTCGTTGCTAAAATTCTTAGAAGGGAAAAGATGATTTAAGGTTCTTGATAAATTTAAGGATTTTTAGATTTTAGAACTAATCTCTATAACATTGTTTCATTTAAACATATTGATTAACAAAAGTATTTAATGGTGTTAAAGATAGTTAACTTTTGACTAAATGCGCATCTAAAACGGCCAAGTCAACGGAAGTTGGGTATTTAAATGGATCCAAATAAAAAAGTGGGTAATAAAATGACTCACATAAAAATTCAAACATTTTTTTACCTAAAATGATAAGTTCGAGATTTAATTAGCATTCCCCCCCCCCCCCTTATTTAATAGCCCAATGCACTATCCAAAAAGAATAGAATAAACAATCCAAAAGTAGATAGCAAAATACACAAAAAAGACCATTAACACATGAACAAAAACAAGACACAAAGACAGAAGACTCAAACTCGGCTCGTTTGTGAAGGTTGTGATTTGTGAAAGCTGGAGAGCTTTTCTAGGTGGTATTTGGTTTGAATTTCTTGATGCACCCTGAACAACAAATGAACAACACAATCAGTTGATGTTCAAATCCATCTTTTCATATTGATGCATCTTCTACAAATACAAGTTAAGAACTCAAATCTTACATGTTTAGATGCATTTTTTTTTTTGCCTTTTGCGTGGATGAACCATGCAACATGATGCATTATATCCTACTAGACCGCATATTCTACAATGTATAATGCATCGTACTCTTCCTAATGATTGTGATTTTTATTATTGTGTATACTTCTTGGATGGCTCATTTTTTTCCTTCTTTCTTTCAAACATGGTTTTCTTTTCTTCTTCTTTCTACTAGAGAGAAAAGGCAAGTGGGTTTCGAGCTCAAGCTGAGTAAGCATAACCATGCAGTCCACCTTGAAATTTTAGTAAAGAAATGTCCTAATTTTTTAGTAAAGAATATGTCCTAATTTTTTTAAAAAAAAATATGCAAATTTGGCATTTTTTACGTTTTAGATTACGACCTTGAAAATTTTAAGATCGGCTTTGAGCACATATACAGGTGGAGAAACCATCAAAATGTAGTTACTAGTCATCCAAAATCTTGCCTTATGTAAGGAGGAATCAGAAGGCAGAAGCAGAGGAGAGTAGTGTAGCAGCTGAAGGTGCTGAGTTGGAAAAGGCAACCACGCAAGAGGGTGAGTTGGCTGGAGTTAGTTTTAGTTGTTAGAATTCTGTTAGTGAGTCAAAGTGTGTGAAAAGAATATATGATCTATATATATAGATTCTCTTAGGTGGTATTGGGGTTTCTTTTCATATTGATTGTTGTACATTTATAAGATGTATAGAGTTGGGTGGAAGTGAGAACATGAACATGAACATGTACCTCTCTTCTATGGTGTAATTCCTTGTTCATATCAACCAAACTACTCTTTTCTTATTACATTGGTGTGTATTGAGTGTTATTGGAACAATATATTGCGAAATCAAGTTGAAGATATAGTGAATCATAAAAATACTTCCAAGGACAACAATATAACAATGGATTCTCGAGGAAATTTAACAGTATCATTGGACACTCTGTCCAAATCACTGATGTACACGATCAACTCTGAGACTCACAGTGAAATCGGAGAGCTCAAACAAACGATGTCGGAGATTCTGGAGCTACTTCATCGGGAGCTCGGGAAATGTGAAGGGAAAGAAATCGCACATGATGAAGATGATCCGCATGCAAGATGCGATTCTGATCTGGTTCGTTTTCATGATTTAAAACATGGCAAAATCTTTAAATAAGAGGATATTATGTCTGGATCTCGATTGTTAGCTAATAGAGTAAGGCTTGATTCATAAAGTAAATATGCATGTATTTGAAGGAGTAAATACTTATGGTTGGATATCATTGGTGGAACGGTTTTTCCAAATTGAAGGTTATACAGAATGAGAGAAATTGGATTTAATCTCGATATGTCTGGTAGGAGATGTTTTAAGTTCGTAAAACAGTGAGATTATCAGGAAAGATTGGACTGATTTCAAGAATATATTGATTATGAGATTTAGCAGGGTCAAAATCAGAGATTTGAGCCATATGTTATTCGTTGTAAGAAAGACAGGAATGATTGTTGAGTATATCCATGAGTTTGAAGATTTATCTGCACAAGTAGAGGAGATATTCATGAACTTGAAACCAGAAATGAGAGAGGTTGTCAATATGTGCAGACTTGTGGATCTTCCAGATTTGATTTCTATAACATATCAAATGGAAGCAACTACATTGTACAAAATTGTGAGCAGTGATATGTAAAAAGAGGGGAAGGTAGAACAATCGTTTAAACCATATCCAAAAAATTGGAAAATGAAAGCGATTACTACATATGTTGGTTCTACAAATTCTCAATCGTCATATTCTACAGCACGTTTACAACGTAATATAATAGCGGCTAAGTTAGATGAGAAACAAAGAAATAAATTTTGTTTTAAGTGCGATGCAAAGTGGTTTAGAGAACATATATGTCAAAATACAAGCTTACAAGTTCTCACGGTCATAAATGGGTATGATGTGGAGATTTTGAATGAAACATTGGAAGAACCAGTAGAGGATGAAACACACTCTGATGTGATGATGATGATGGAGTTATCTTTAAATTAATTCTTGGGATTGTCATCACCAACAATAATAAAACTGTGGGGATCTATTGAAGGAAATAATATGGTTGTGATGCTTGATATCAGAGCCACTCACAATTTCATTGCACCATCAATGTGATGATAATCACGCGAGGCATTTTTTGTGTAGATTTCATAGCTTTGGAATTAGGCAATGCTTATGTAATTTTGGCATTCAGTGGTTGAACACCTTAGGCAAATTCCAAATGGATTGAAAATCATATGAATTGTCTTTTTATATCATGGTACACAAGTTACTTTGAAGGGGGATTCTACACTTCATTAACCAAAGATATCTCTTAACTCTGCAGAAAACATTGACCTTGACCACCAAAGGTTACCCATTTCAATTACGTAACACAAAATTGGCACAATAATTGGTTGTGGATGTGCCATTGGTTTTACGGGCTTTGTTGGAAAAAAAATTTGTCAGTCTTTCAAAAACCAAAAAGGTTACCTCCTGTTCATGGTAGTGAACATTCAATAGTTTTAAAAACTGGGCTAGATCCGATTAGTGTTAGGCCATATATGTATCCACATGCCCATAAGAAAGTTGTGGGGAAGTTGGTTAAGGACATGTTGGATACAGGTTCTATAAGGCCAAGTCACAGTCTCTATTCAAGCCCTATTTTATTAGTCAAAAAGAAAGAAAACTCTTGGAAACTTTTTGTGGACTATGGGGCTTTGGATAGAGCTACAATTCCAGATAAATACTAAATACCTATGATAGACCATCTGTTGGATTAGAGATCCGTATATCATCAAATACGCATGAAGGAGAGTGATGTTGAAAAGACTGCTTTTAGAACACATGATGGACATTATGAGACCTTAGTTATGCCTTTTGGCTTGACTAATGCACCAGCAACTTTCCAAGCTCTAATGAATGATATCTTTAGACCTTTTTGAGGAAATTGGTTTTGGTATTCTTTGATGATATCTTAGCGTATAGATCAACCTTGGAAGACCATGTCTATCATCTCACAAAGGTATTGGAAGTGTTTGAGCAGCATAAATTATTTGCTAACACTACAAGAAATAAGGGTATTAATAGCGGTGTGGAATAGCAATTTTTACAACCATACTATTGTAGACCATAACTAATTTTTTCCATAGCAGTATCAACTTTTGTTACGCTATGTTTGGTATAGCGAAAATATAAAAAATTTTAGCCGCGTGAATTTGTTGATTTCTCTTGTATTTGCATTGCTGATGAAAAATATAACGCTATTTTCTTTATACAAAAATCCAGTCAAAGTAACTTTAAAAAAAATTGACCAAAAGTTTCTAATCATTTCTTCATTCTTTTTCTTCTCCTTCGTCTCTGTTCGCAAGCGATATTCATCTCCAACTGCATCTTCAATTTGACATCCAAATCGCTTCGTAACTCAATAAATTATTAATTAGGTACTCATACAATGGCTTAATTTTGCACTCTCAAACCCACAATGTGTAGTTTTCAATTTACATGCATGTTGGGTATTGTCGATTTTGGTAGTTTCTGATTAAGAGTATTATTGAATACGATTTGGCTTTGATGTTTTCCAGAAAAATGAGGACAAGAGGAGGAGGAGGACAGGTTGGTACTCAACGTAGTAATCGACAACAAGGAGTGGATCCGAAGGAATTGAGACCTACTCAAAAGATAAAACCAGTCAAAGAGGCTACAAAGAAACAAGGGAAGGAGGTTTCTTCTAATATAACAGTAACAAAGTCACTGTTGGACCTGACATCAGGAAAAAAGAAGGAAGCAAAGGAAATTGAGAAGGAGGCCAACATGTCGGCCAAGAAGCAGAGGAAGATACCAGTAGTAAAGGGAAAACCAAGCAAAAGAGGTGGACTGAGGCCAAAGAAACTGGTAGTAGCAGATGAAGATCTGGAAGACATTACTATTGAGTCAGAGAGACTATTTATTGATGTTGAAAGTAATGATGATGTAATGGATGAAGATGATCAGCAAAAAGAGGATGGTGATCAAGAACTATTATTTGATATAGAGGATGGTGATTAGGAACTGTTACCTAATAAAGAGGATGGTGAGAATGAAGTTTGTGAAAAGGAAGAAGGTTAAAAGGAAGATGGTTGGGAAGAAGATGGTGAAGTAGATGGTATGGAGGAAGATGTAGTTGGCAACGGTGGAGATAGTTTGGACAAGGAAGATCAAAATTAGAATGAAGCAGATCAAGATGTTAAACAAACTATAACAGAAGCTAACACTAAGATTCCTAACACAGAAGAAACTCAAACCACAAAGACAAAGGTGAAAGATAAAAGAGAAGAGGACCAACGAAGATGCGTACATTGGCTACAGATCCTAATGAAGGGTCTCAATGTCTTTCAATGAGTATTGTGAACATGTTGGACCTGCATCTGTAACAATGTCATATTTTCTTTTTCTCTGGTGAGAGAACATGTTCCAGTGACATTGACTGGCTACAGAAAACTTGATCAAGTTTCTAAGGATACCATGTGGGAGTAAACCCTAATTTCTCAGAGATCCTGGAGTCAAACACGAACAAGATCAAAATACGAAGAAGACAAAAAAGTATGAAAATTAAGGGATACGAAATGGGGAAAATACGATTATTATTCTTATTCTCGTGAATGTCTTACAATCAGGAAGTAGTTCCAATCATAAGAACAACCCAAAAATATCCTAGAACTAACAGCAGAACCATGAACAACCTAATTGAGTCGCAGCTCTCTAAGAACATAATAAAATCCTAAAAACCCTAAGTGTATTGGTGCGGAAAGTTGAACGTGTCCCGTCTCTTCCTCATAATCTCTCTTATATAGGCTCTAGGGTCGGTCTGTATTCCTTTTTGGTCTCCGATTCTTCTGCGAAAATCTTCCTTTTCTTCTCCGGAAACATTCCTTTTCTACATTCCTTCCATTTCTCTAAGGCTTGCGGAAAAAGTTGTAGTTGTCATCGTATTTAGGCCGAATTCTCACCTAGAATTGTAATTGGGCCGTTTATCATGTTTTAGGCCTCATAAGGTCGTTATGCGGTTTAGACGATTTTACAATTCTTATCGGCAAATCGGTCTCTCCTATGATGATGCGATACGGACTTTGCTACAAGTTAACTGTTACTGCTTCGTATGATCGGATGGTACAAATACATTTACGATTGCTCCATAGAATGATACTCTCAATCAAATAGCTGAGATAATCATTGGCGTTTCAAGTTGATCGTCATCGTTTTGTATGATTGATACTTATACGAAAGGATTTCACGATTCTTCCGCAAACTGCAAGAAATGATCTTATGGCCGTGATGTTTACTATTTACGCGATGGCATTGTCATTTATACGAAGATAATAAGTTCTACAATTTTATCCGCAGAATTCCATCGGAGTCTTGGAATGATACGAAACAAGAGACAAAGGGTTTGATATCAAATCAACTCTCCAATTGGTAAGCTGAATCTATGTGATTCAGCTCGCCCTCGCCCATTTGGCAAGCTGAATTTGGCGAGCTGAATGTGTCGTTTAGCTCGCCAATTTAATGAGCTGGATCTGCGTGATTCAGCTTGCCAATTTGGCGAGTTGGTCGTGTGTTTCATGTCTTCATACGAGACTCAAGGTATTAACCGGAAAATACCGATTTACTCGTTGTCGTCTCGATTCTATTGTAGCGTCTTGATCATCGGTCATAATAGAACCATCTTGCCTCATTAAAACCTTAGTGATAGGAAAACTCGATGGGACAAAACCTTCTCGACTAAGGACAAAAGAGTGCAGAGGTGGTTGCCTAATTTTTTGATAATCGTTAAACGTTTCTTCCGAAATGTTTTTCTGGAAGTTTAATCGATATGTTCTGTTAATGGGAATTATGGCGATATGGTTGAAGCATTAGTTTTGTCGTAACTGTTTTTGACCCCAACAATTATGTTGAGTGTACGAGATTCAGCTAGCCAACTTACAAACTGAATGCACGAGATCTTTTCGGAAGCTTTGCAGCGTGTTCCATCGATTGGGATGATACAACTAGTGTGGTATGACTTTTAAATTGTATGACTAACATTTCGATGACGGTTTTTAGACATCGATTTTGTCATGACCATTTTTGACTCGAACAAGGAGATCCATGTACATTTGACCATTTAAGCATTTTATCTTGTAAACGTGTTCTTTTAATCATATTTTGATGCAGGAGAGGTTTGACATGAAAGAAGAGTGGCAGTAAGAGGTTCTTATGAAGAAACTGGGATGTTTATGGAGGGCTGGGAAGTCAAGGCTTGTCGCACAAGTAAGAAATGCCAAAAGTGTTGCTGAGAGGATTGCTTTAAAACCTAGCAACATCTCATCTTCTCAAGTATGGAACTCATGGGTTAGGAGCACGACCTCCCACACTTTCAAGGTTGTTAATGTTGTCTTCCTTATATGTCTTTTAGATTTAATTCTCATATGTTATGGTAGGAAACAAGTACATACAACTAAGAAAAATCAGATACCTCACACAACCAGCCGCAACTGGATGCTTAGATTAGCTTATGAAATGGTAAAAAGATTATTCAATTCAATCCTATGTAAAATACTTATGACATGTAAAATATTATTCAACATTATAATATGTTTTGTTATATAGAAATAGAAGAATCCATATCCAAGGAAGATTAGTAGGAGTAAGGTTTGGATTGCAGGACACACACATGATGACGGTAGAGCTGTGAGGCATGAATTTGTTCAGACTGTTGTAAGTATTTCTTAAACTTTTTTATACATTGTTACATATATAAATGATCATTGTTATATCTTGTGTGTAAAATATTTTTATCATAAACAAATACAGTCACTCAATAGTCAGATGGACTCTAGATCATGTGATAACTTAAAGGAAGATGTAGTGAGCAAGGTTTTGGGAAAAGAGATGGAAGAGTGAGAGGCTATGGCAGAGGGAGAGACTCAAAGATTGCTGATTTGCAAAGTGAGGTTGAAAAGTTGAAGGGAATTATGGAGGGATTAGCTAGAAAGAAGGTAATTATATTTTCATATTATTTTAAATCAATTTCCTTGTTAATTAAATCAGTAGCCATGTTTAGTAATTCATTTTCCTTGTTTCAGATACACAATGATGGTAGTGAAACATCTGGGGGTGTTTCTGAATTGTAAGAAGGTGCGAGAGTACAAATGTTGGATTGGACTGACTCGGGAGATGTTGTGATTAGGGAAGGTTTATTTTGCTCTGCTGATATGTGCTACAAAGTTGGTAGGATACCAATTGGTCCTTATGAAGTAGCCATTATTATAAAATTTGTAATCAACCCTGAAGATGCCCTCTAGAGGTCTCTATTAGACTCGATACCATCTATTGGCCTAGTTGTGGGATGCAAGATTGTCTGGCTGGTTGAGAAAGTGATTGTGGACAGGGAAACAAGTTCTCAATAGTATCTAGATGTGAGTTTCTCTATCTACTTTTGTTACTCTTCAAGTACATAACTATTTCACTTTCACATTACAGGAAACCAATTTAGATGAGACTCAAAGATACAAAATATTTGATTATACTAATGGAGACGATGAGGTTGTTGGTGAAGGTATCATTTTCTCAGCTGATGCAAAGGAAAGGGTTAACAATATCCCTATAGGTCCAAATGTTTTTAGTGTTAAAGTTGAGACGGTGTGTAAGGACAAAGCTTTTCTTTGGAGGCCAATTCCTGCCATGGTATTCATCTCTGATGCACTTCATGAGAGAATTGTATGGACACTATTAAAGATTGGAATCCTTAACCCAACATCAAAGCTAGCTGACAGAGATGCAGTGGTATGTACACTTCTTTATTCATTCTCTATTTATATATAAATGATTGAGTTGTAGAGTCCAATTGTTTTTTTTTAGAGTAATGTGCATAATCATTATTTTGACAATGAAGAAACCCCTAAGTAACCAAATCATCCAAAAACAATGGTATGTTATTGTTATTATAGTTATTTATTGACTTATTTTTGACTTGATTCTATTTTTTGTTTCAATTGTAGAGTCCACGCAACAACACTAGTTCCAACAGAGGTGTAAAGAAGAAGTGTATTCTTTTGGATTGCAACAACTCTGGACGCAAGGTAGCTAAAGGGAGAGTAGCTTCAACGGATCCAAATGAGAAGTGCCACTTTGTACCCCTAGGTCCAAATGCAAGCAAGGTTTGGGTTGAAGTTGTTAAGATTGGTAAGGCGAAGGTGTGGAGACCAAATGAAGAAATTGCATCTATTTCTGATGCAATAGGGTCAATTTTTGCTTGGCCAAATGCTAAATTATTGTTTGTTTGAAGCAAGTCAAACAATGATGTTTGTATTTTCTTGAACCTATAAGTCACTAAACAACAACTACAACTTAATTGGTACAATTTGTAATGTTAAATTATTTGATAGGGATGGTTGATGGTTAAGTACTTAAGCACTACACACTTTAAAAAATTAACCATAACCACATCTACACCATAAGTGACAAAGATCAAAGCATAATAGAATGATTAATGAAGAAAAATTGAGAAGATAAGAGATATAATGAAAATTTAATAAACTATAGCAACTTCTATACAAAACCTATAACATGCAGTGCATGTAATCATTACCTAGGAGAAAATTGTAAAGAAAACCACGATTAGATCTAAGGAGACGTGTCTCTTATGTTTGACTTAAATAAAAGAAAATCAAATAAATGATGCCAAATAAATTCATTTAAGACGTGACCCTTCTGTCCCCCCCCCCTCTCTCTCTCCCTCTCTCTCACTCTCGTACGAAAAACTCCATAGAAGATTGTGATCTTACTCTCTCTCTCTCATCTTACTTCAACAAACACCATGGATCTTTGAAAGATTTCCAATCTCTATTCTGGTATGTGCGAAGACAAGTTTCGGGTGAAGGTTGTTAGAAAATTTCAAGGATTATGCCATCACGGAATCGTGAGGGAGTTCATACTGTCTGACTACCTTGGAAACCACATCCAATGCACTCTTCTTCCCTCCATTAATATGGACACATCTCTGATGAATGAAGGCGATAGCTTATGGTGAAGATTCCTCTAACTCTGTTCTGGAACACTTGTTCGATGCTGCACATTTTTTTCTCAGTTTTCACTACAATCAGGCGTGAAAAGGCTATCACCAAGTCAACTTGTATCCGATTCTTGGAGTTTTCATGGCTTAGATCGTGGCTACATGTCTGCATAACTGAAGATGGTATTTTCTTGTTGTTCATACTCTGTTGCTAGTTGATTAGTGTTTATGTTAGATTTGGTAAACATTAATTGGAATATTGTGAAAGTTGTCTTGAATTAGTAATAAGATTAATTAGATTTGGTAAATCTAATACAGAACACAAAAACAGAGAAAACTGAGCAAAAATTAGAGAAATTCATGATGTTCTTATCTTGACTTTGAAGTGCATGTTGTCGGTCGAATCAAGTACATTGGAGATGTTGTGGATGAGGAAGTTGTGACAACAATGGGGGGTGATGGAGAACGTTCTGGTGTTTTCGTTTGTTATGGTGGATCGAGAGTGAGTATATGTCTATTAATTGGATTTTTTGTGTTGCATATGTGTATTGTTTGGATTTTCCAGTGTTTTATATGTGTATTGATTGGAATTTATGTGTTGCTTGTTTTAGGCGTAAGTTTTTGGACTACAAGGGTTTTGGTCAATATGTCGAGTATTGTGATGTGTTGAAGCTGAATCTTCATTGAAATGGTCGTACCTATTGTGCATTCCTATTATGAAGGCTTCACTGCCACAATGGTAATGTCACGGTTCACTCTATCTTCGACGGCGTTTCATATGTGGTGATCAGCCCATCATTCCGGAGGTCGAAGTTATGAGGGTGATCTTGTGATTGCCATTGTTGTCAATATATTTCTTGAACAATCTTATTTATGTTTCCTATGTTTATAACTCTTCGAATCTAAACTGTCAATATTTTTGACATTTTCTGAACAAATTTTATCTTTTTATTAAGAATTACAGTGATATGATTTCTCCCTAAATTTTAACACTTGCTAAAAATTTTGACAGTTTATTAAAAGTTGAAATAATATAATCTTTCCATAAACTCTAAATAATTAAACTTACAACAAATTTTGAGAGTTTATTACATATTGAAATGATACAGTTTGTTCCTAAACCCTAAATACTAAAACTTGCTTAAATTTTTGACAGATTATCAAAAATGGAAATGATACAATTTGTCCATAAACCCTAAATAATTAAACTTCAAAAAATTTTGATAGTTTATTAAAAATTGAAATGATACAATTTGTCCCTAAACCCTAAATACTAACACTTGCTTAAAAGTTTCGAAAATTTAATAAACTGAAATGATACAATTTGTCCCTAAATCCTAAATACTTAAACGTACAAGAAATTTTGACATTTTATTAAAAATTGACATGATACAATTTGTCAATAAACCCTAAATAGTAACACTTTCTTAAATTTCTAACTGTTTATTAAAAATTGAAATGATATCATTTGTCCCTTAACCCTAAATACTTAAACTCAAAACTGTAAACTTTAACATTAGATCCTAATCTGATCTAAACTCTTTGAACCTATAACTAATATTTCTAAAATTTATCTCATATACTTTATAACCCTTAACCTTTTGAATATACAACTTTTGACAGTTTATTAAGTTGTTTATGTTTCAAATTTGAGTTGTTTTCAAAACCGTAAACCTTAACACTAGACCATAAACTGATCAAATTCATTTCATACACTAGACTTTAAAATGATCAAATTCATCTCATATACTTTATAACCCTTAAAATATATGAACATATGGGGATAAAATTTGAATATTGATTTGTATAAGCATAACATACTTGTAAAAACTCTTTTAAACTTATACCATTATTTCTATTATTGGAGTATATCATTTGAAATACTAATATAAAAACTGGAACAACTAATGCGGATATAGTAAACAAGATGAAGCATACATTGTTGGATATTTTTAGCCAGCTTAATTCATTCAATATGAGTCATTTTTTCCTTTCGATTTGTTTTTGCCGAGAAACTGAAAATTTCAAAAAAATTACAGACTCCTTGATTTTTAGGCTTCGTTTCTAATTCTAAACCTAAACTATCATCTCCATTTTCTTAATTCTAAACCTAATCTGCAAAAATCGTTACATATTTTTCATGTGGAGAAGTCATGATTTAGCTGCAAATATATCATGTACTTAGATCTCTCGAGCTAACTTTTATTCGCCAATTGAAATAGTTATTCTAACTTGTTCATTTTGAGACTTAACATGTAGGACTAGTCTCGAGTACTCAAAAAGAGCAACCAATTTTGTTATCTTATCAGCAAGAAGATTGGGTAATATGTCTGAAATGTTTTACCCATGTAGAGATTGCCGAAAATTTATGTCATCAAAAATTAGTAAAAATAGTTGAGCTTCTAGGATTAGGGGTATGGATACGAAGTATACAAGTTCTTGTTGGAGTAGTCATGGTGAAGTAAGATCTAATACAAAGGACACTACTATTGAATATGAAACTGAGCCATGTGATTTGTTCAAGACTGTATTTTTATGGATTATGGTAATCCAATTTATATGAATGAAAATGGAGAAACAAATGATGATGATGAACCAGTAGAAGAATCTGAGTTCATAACAAAATTAAAAGAAGCTGAAACTCCATTGTACCTAAATTGCATCAAATGTTCAAAGGTTTCGGCAATCATGGGACTGTATAGAATTAGAGTTAAGAGTGGTATGTCAGAGAACTACTTTGATAAGCTATTGGTCTTAATTCATGACATGCTACATGAAGACAATGTTCTACCAAAGAGTACAAATGGTATTAAAAAGTTTCTGAAAATATTTGGTTTTGGTTATGATAATATTCATGTTTGCAAAAATGATTGCATACTCTTTAGGAAGGAGTTGAAGGGCTAGAAAGTTGTCCAAGATGCAAAGTTTCAATATGGGAAATAGATAAACGAAGTAATGAGATTAAGGTAGGGATTCTAGCTAAGATACTTGATATTTTCCAATCAAGGACAGATTTAAGAGGATGTTCAGATCTAAAAGGATGGATGAAGATGTGCGTTAGCATTTTACCAATGCTTCTGATGATGGTACAATGCGACACCCTGTTGATTCTATAACTTGGGAACAAGTGAACGAGTCATGGCCAGACTTTTCTGCTGAACCAAGGAATCTAAGACTTGGACTTTCTATAGCTGGGATGAACCTTTTCTCTCTTCTAAACACCAATTACAACACATGGCCAGTGTTGTTATTGAACTATAACACTCCTCCAACAATGTGTATGAAAGCTGAGAATATAATGTTGACTTTGTTGATCCCTGGTCCAACAGCTCATGTTAATAACATAGACGTTTACTTAGCACCATAAATAGATGACTTACAAGATTTGTGGGATAAAGTTACTCAAGTGTATGACTCATTTTCTAAAGAAAATTTCACACTTAGAGCCTTATGGCTTTGGACTATCAGTGATTATCCAGCCTTAGGGACACTGTTTGTTAGTAAAGTGAATGGGAAACAAACTTGAACTATATGTGGAAAGGATACACCTGCTAGGTGGCTGAATTTTAGCCGGAAGTATGTGCATATGGAAAATAGGAAAAGACTACCTCCAAGCCATCCTTACAGAATAAGAAAGCTTGGTTTGACAACACTATTGAAAAGGGGAATGCTCGTAGGATACGAACTGGTGATGAAATATACGAAAAATCAAAATTGTACAAGAATGATTTTGGAAGACTTCTACCAAAAGAAAATAAATGAAAAGAACAAATATGTTAGATGATGAGATTGTCCAATAAGAATACTGTGAAGAATCAAATAATCTATGGTGGTGGAAGAAGATATCAATATTATTTGAACTCCTTTACTAGAAGTAGTGATGTTAAAATGGGCGAGCCCGCTCCGATTAGGCCCGCTCCGTTTAGACCCATACTCATTTAGACTCATACTCGTTTAGACCCATTTAAGTTATAGATTCTAATCGGGCTGCCCATTTAAAACCATCAAAAACCCTTAGACCCATTTGAACCCATTTAGACCCACTTAAATATATTCGAAATATTATCAAATTTTAGTTTCATTATTATATTATTAAATATTTTATTATAATTAATATGCTACTAAAATTTCCACTAATATATGTATATGGTAAATCAAATTTTATATAATTTTTAATTAAAAATTAAAAATTTCAAAATTTCTTTGTTTTTTTAATTTTTAAAATTTCAAATTTCAAATTTCAAATTTCAAATTTCAAATTTCAAATTTCAAATTTCAAATTTCAAATTTCAAATTTCAAATTTCAAATTTCAAATTTCAAATTTCAAATTTCAAATTTCAAATTTCAAATTTCAAATTTCAAATTTCAAATTTCAAATTTCAAATTTCAAATTTCAAATTTCAAATTTCAAATTTCAAATTTCAAATTTCAAATTTCAAATTTCAAATTTCAAATTTCAAATTTCAAATTTCAAATTTCAAATTTCAAATTTCAAATTTCAAATTTCAAATTTCAAATTTCAAATTTCAAATTTCAAATTTCAAATTTCAAATTTCAAATTTCAAATTTCAAATTTCAAATTTCAAATTTCAAATTTCAAATTTCAAATTTCAAATTTCAAATTTCAAATTTCAAATTTCAAATTTCAAATTTCAAATTTCAAATTTCAAATTTCAAATTTTAAATTTCAAATTTCAAATTTAAATTTCAAATTTCAAATTTAAATTTTAAATTTCAAATTTTAAATTTTTTAATTTAGGGTTTTAGTTTTATTTTTGAATTTTTGAATTTTTAGTTTTGAATTTTTAATTGTTAATTTTTAGTTTTTAATTTTTAGTTTTTTAATTTTGTAATTTTTAATTTTTAGTTTTTAATTTTTAATTTTAGTTTTTAAATAATTTTATTTTTAATTTTTAGTTTTAAATTTTTAATTTTTAATTTTTAATTTTTAGTTTTTTGTTTTTAATTTTTAACTTTTAACTTTTAACTTTTTAACTTTTTAATTTTTAATTTTTAATTTTTTAGTTTTTTAATTTTTATTTTTAATTTTTTAATTTTTTAACTTTTAGTTTTTAGTTTCTAATTTTTAGTTTTTAATTTTTAAAATTTTTTATTTTTAATTTTTAGTTTTTTAGTTTTAAATGTTTAGTTTTATGTTAAATGGGCCTAAATGGGTACACCTGTTTAAAAATGATGAAAACCCGTTTAATAATTGGGTTTTAAATGGGTAGCCATCTAGAACCCATCAAATAATTATTTTTTAAATGGGTTTAAACAGGCTTTGAAAAAACTTAAGATCCGTTTAGATCCGCGAAACTGAGCCTATTTTAACATCTCTAACTGGAAGGTAAAGCAGACAAACTAAACTATATTATATGCTTGTTGTATTATAATATGTCTAACGTTTAATTGATTCATGTGTTAGGATATGCCTATTCGTCACAATATTGATGTGAAGCACGCAGAAAAGAATGTGTCAAATGATATTTTGTCTCTCGTCATGCAAAATGCTAAGTCGAAAGATGGGTTAAAGGCGAGACAAGACTTAGAAGATATTGGATTCAGAAATCACTTGCACACAAAAGTCAGGGGAAAGAAAAATTACTTACATCCAGCAGCCTATTGGTTATCGAAGTCAGAGAAGACCCTTTTTTGCAAAAGGTTATATAAGTCCAGAGGTTCCTGATGATTATTGTGGTAATATTGCAAATAGTGGTTCTGTTAACCTTTCAAATATATGTAGTTTGAAGTCGCATGATCATCATGTACTAATACAGAACTTGTAAGCAGCTGCCTTAAGAGGTCTATTACATAGAGCAACTAGGAATGCAATAAACAGATTATGCAATTACTTCAACAGGTTATGTCAACGTATCATTGACCCGAAAAAACTTATATCAATGAAAACTGATTTCGTGGAAACAATGTGTCAACTAGAGCGAGTCTTCCTTCCATCCCTTTTTGATATAATGTTCCACCTTCCCATACATGTATCTAAAGAGGCAAGCCTAGGAGGACTGGCACACTTTTGATGGATGTATCCTTGCAAAATGTTTGATGTACTCATTTCTTTAATTTATCTTTGGTAATTATGTTTGACTAATATTCATATATTTTGATTGAGTTATAGGTACATAAAAAAACTAAAGGCTTATGTGAAGAATCATGCAAAGCTTGAAGGATGTATGGTTGAGGGGTATTTGGCCAGAGAATGCATTTCATTTTGTTTAGAGTTTTTGCAAAATTCAGTATCAGTTCAAGGAGCAATTAATCGGAACGAAGACATTGAGGATGATGGAATGGTGGTTGAAGGTAGACCACTACAAAAGGGTGTAGAGGTAACCCTTTCTAACAAAGATAGACATTGCACTTTGCTATATGCTGATGAATATGGCTTCTATGGATCCTTAGGTGTAGTAAAATGTTACCCATTCTATTAATAAAGATGTCAATTATAAATTCTAAAGCACACTGTTTTTTATAGTCAAATAAGGATGAGTTTAGAAGAATTACAAGCTACTGATGATAGATGTGTTAGAAATGAAATATTGTTGTGGAAAAATCATACTGTACTTTTTGCACAATGGATAAAATTGGAACATGAATTGTGAATCTGAAATTGCTTCAGGCCATATATTGTTTTTTTCAAAAAGACATATATATTGGTTGTTCTTAGTTATTGTCTTCATTGCCAATTATTGAAATGTGTCACTGGTTGCTTCTTGGTTTATTTGAGTCTGATGTTTTCTCTGCTTGAGATTCATGCAGACTCATCACAAAGTTATTCTAAGAAGATAAGGTGGTTGGAATTTAGACCAAGAAATGTTGTTTTATCACATAGAGGATTCATCGATAATGGGCACAGATTTCATACAAATGCGGTTAAGCGTAAGACATAAAACAGTGGAATAACTTATGAAGCGTTTAGTATGTATCGATTCAGTGCACAAGATACAAGACAGTTGGCTAATATGCTTACATATTAGGGAAGATAGCTTAACTACCATACATTTTAGTACAAATGACTAGAACCATACAATTTTTTTTTATTACTTGCATTTTTTAAATGTCCAGCGTACCCTTCTATTACATTGTGACAAAAAATGTATTTACATGAATGCCATTCGCCACATAGGAATTCGCTGATGTGTATTAATGAGACGACTTATGGTTACGTTGCAACTGAGTTACTAAACCCCGCTGAGTTAAGAGAAATTAGCTGACTTACGGGCATAAGTCAGCCGCTCGTGACGACTTACTTACAAAAGGTGGCTGAGTTAAGAGAAATTAGCTGACTTATGTGCATAAGTCACCCGCTCGTGACGACTTACTTACAAAAACTGGCAGATTTATTTTTAAAACGCTGACTTACGGTCATAAGTCAACTTACGTTATGGCTGACATACGAAAATATGGCTAACTTACGCGTTTCCGGTTGACTTATGTACTCCTATTACAAATAACTTATACTTCGGCGTGATGACTTGCTGAATATTGTACTGAGTTATAGTTAGAGATGGTTGAGTTATGTTTTACGACTGATTTAATGTAGCTGGCTTATTGGATGTTAATACGGCTGAGATACATGTGCTTAGCCGTCAAGAGCTGGATTAACGTTCAACTCATCGTGTTTACGACTGACCTACTAGCGAAAGATTAATTACTAAATAGCATTCATGTCATCGCTGATTTAGTTTACGAAAGGACTGACTCATGGTTTCCCAGCATATTACGACTGATTAATTTGAGAAAGATTAATTACTAGAATAGCATTCACCTTGCGACTCACTTACGTTGAATTTGATGGTTGATTTACTTGGACTGGATTATGTGTTGGTATTGCGGCTAACTTATCTTTTTGCCATATCATCGCCCATGTCAGTATCCATGCCATGTCATCATCCATTACGGATGATGATGTGGAAGGTTAAATTTGAGAGAGAGGGTGTTGAATTCTTTTTTTTTGCATTATACATACTCTTACCAATTCTTCTTCGGTAACCAACTTCTCCATTTATCTTCTTCATATTATTCTTCATCTCACATTGAGAGCTTATGGATCAGGTACTTATTGTTTCCGGTAACTGGTATTCGATGATAACGGATTGAATGAGTCGAGGCATCATATTCAGCTGTGCTACATGTTCTCGAATAAAGCTTTGAAAACAATGGTGCACGATACTCCACCAGTTTATGTTTCTAATATTCGATAGTTGCAAGGTTTTCTAATCTTATGGAAAATCGAACCTGTACAGGGACTTTCTCGGCGACATTGGTCCGTTTGTTCTACCTTCGAGTGTCGGAATAACTATCAATAAGCAGTTTGGTATAGAGGTTTTTTTTGGGCCAAGTCTGAGTTATATTAATGATAGACTGAGTTATATTAACTTAAATGCTGAGTTATTTTAATATCAAGGCTGAGTTATGTTTTTGATGTAACTGACTTAATTCCATGATGCGGCTGACTGATTCGAATGGTTATGTTTTCAATAAGCAGTTTGGTATAAATGTATTTTTTAATGGGCCGAGTTATGTAAAAGATTTGGACTGAGTCATATTATCGGTAGGCTGAGTTTTGAGTAACAGTAATGCCACAAATTGTTGGTATATCGGTTGTATCCTTTGATTCATTCTTGTTGAACTGATGTTTTGGATGGTTTTGTTGTTGTTTCTGAGTTATAGTACTTTTGTAAGATATCAATTGCAAATTGTTGCTTCTAAGTATGGTTGAGTTGCCTTTTTTTCTTGACCGAATGAGTTTCAATTCTATACTTAGCCAATTTCTTGCGATTTTAACAATTCTTTCAGATTTCTTAAGTAAAATATGCGCATTTTATAGATATATTCTAACAGTTCCAATACAAGATTAGGTTCCAAGACCATAATATTTGAAGAGGGGTTTATACGATCCTCCGTCCTCAAAGAGGTCTACTACCATTTTCGCTCGAATACCTTGAACATTGGTATCGTTTATACCATAAAAATGATGCCAAGCGCTAGACATTCAATAAAATTTAATGTAAACACCCCACAATCACCAGATATATGGTTTTGTGGAACTTGTTTGACATCCATCCATCAAAAGGTAAAACTTTTATTCCTCGTATGTTCTCGTTTGTCATGTGGAACATATTTTTCCAGCATCAGTGGAATCATCTCAAGTAGCAGTTGAAAAGGTTTGTACACTTTCTCCGTACTTTCTGGTGTTACCTATCCAATGATTGAGTCGTAGCAATTAATCCTCTCCTCCTGCATATGAACGTGATACGCCACCCAATGATCAGTGCCAACTTGCTGCGCCCCGTACAACTGATCCACACCTATAAACCACTTTTTGTCTAAAGGTCTTCTGGTAACATGTCATTTACTAATTTTTCATACGACTCATAAAATTCGAAAGCATCCATGTTTGGTTCAAAATTATGAAAATCGCAGCGCCACGAATTCAAGAACTAGCTATCGAGAAACGCAATGCGGTCACTCCATAATGGGGTGGGCTCTTCCATAGATTTTCGAATGAGGACTCTAATATACGAAACCATATGCTGTACAAAGAAGCGTAAACTATCATAACCTGGTCATCGAAGAGTAAANCACCTATAAAAAAAACCCCAGCCATAAACTAAATAACCGAGCCGTAAAGTAAACTTACAAAATCAGTCAACCATCCAAGGCTCTTATCCGTTCCCCACTCATTTCTTATAGTAGTAAGCGCTTTGAAGAACATACCCTCACTGTCCGACTTATCTTCCTTCCTGTACAATTAAACAAAACTCAGTTTATGCATAGAATGATGATAGAGTGATTAACATATGATCTTAAGGTCCATACTCGAATTTCTTTAGGTGGTCCATGAGTGCCTTCCATTTCGCCGGCTCAACAGGTGCTAGAGGATCATATATTGATACAGAAGGATTAATACCCTTCCTCATGCACGTCATCCCATTTGGCCCAATTTGAGGAAAACCTTGTGCTTCAGGAGCACATTCGGAGATACTTGACCCGTTATGAGATAATTGAACCATTTTCTCCCAAACAGGTTTTATTTTTTCCAACCTCAATTCTTCATGTCATCTTCATCCACAAATTTCACGAACACCTTCTTCTTCTTGTCCTCTGCCGCTTTCTTCTTATCATCCGCTGTTTTCTTCTTTTTCTCTTCCTCTGCTTTCTTCTTATCATCCGCCACATTCTTCTTTTTCTCTTCCGCCGCTTTCTTCTTATCATCGACCTTTTTCTTTTTTACCTCAGCCTCTGCCTTCTTCTTATGTTCATTCATTTTTGTGTTGCGCCTCGTGACGCGTCCCTTAGGAGGAGATTTAACGGTCTTATCGACAACAACAACCTCATCGACCTCACTATGTTTCTCCTCATCAACCCTACCATCGCCTCTTGCCACAAACGAATCCTCGACCTCACATTGTTTCTCCTCAAACTCTTTTGCAGGGGTCTTATCTGCGGGTAAACTATCAACAGGTCCCTTAGGAGGAGGAGGAGGAGCAACGGTTTCATCGATCACATTTGGAAAATCTTCTCTGCCTCATGTGTCTTGGCCACTTCATCTTCCGAATTTGGTTCAACCCTATCATCGGCTTCTGCCACAACATAATCCTCGACCTCATTATGTTTCTCTTCTACATTTTTTTGCAGGGGTCATGGCTGCGAGTGGAATATCATGAAGCGGCGAGTGATATGTTAAATCGATATTAATCTTTGTGTATTTATGAGTTATGTTCTTTACTTGCTGGCTGAGTTATGATTAATTCGCATCATTGCCTCATACTGCATCATAAGCATCATTTGCTCGGTCCTAATAATTAATCGATATTAATGGGTCCATTAAGTGGTTCTCGATCTTGGTTCGAATCCTTTGAAGTCATGTGGATTTTTGTATTAACAATAAAGCAGAAAACATTCATCCATGAAGTGAAGGGATCTGATACAGTTCTTGTTCATCTAGCTTGTTTTTATTTGTTATGCTGTGAATTAAAGTTAACTTGTAAGTGTTCTAAACAACTTTTGTTGTCAACAAGGTGATGATATTGAGTCTGACGATTACACAAAACACAGATGCTACGTTGTTGAAGTAGAACAACATATTTCAACACAATACTATAAACATAACTGAGTCTTTAACATAACTCAGTCGTAATTGAAATTGAAGGCAGCCATAACTTTCAACCAATAGAGGCACGACAATTGGAGTATTCGAGACCTCGACTATTTTCATAATGTTTTCTGCTGAAATTAGTCGAGGTTTCGAACACCCCAATTGTCGTCTCTCTACTGGTATCCACACGCACACAAACTGGATCGAACTAGTATATTTTGTTATTAGGTTAATCCCCTCAATCAAATCTCAGAAGTCGTCAGGAAGAAAACTCGGCTATTTAGTAAACATAACTCACTCTTAATCATAACGTAGTCGTAAACAGAACTCATCCGTACTAGAAGTATAACTAAGTCGTAAAAGTAAAGACGAAAAAACACAGCTTCTTGTAAAGAATAATCAGCTTGATGTAACTCAGTCATTTCGTATATTTTGAACTTTATAACTCATGCACTCAATGAAAATAACTTAGCCATTTCGTTTATTATAAAACAATAATAATAACACAGCCGCATGATAATTGTTATAACCGATGCAAATGATGTCTTACTAGTAGTACTATGCAGCTATGATGGGATAATACGTTTTCGAGGTCAAACCGTATGCTTATAATGTCAGTTTTTATGTCAGAGTATTAGGCAGCTATGACGGGACGATAAAGTCAGTCTATCTATCTGCCGCAGATAATGTGATTTTACGAGGCGTGTAATGATGCTTATTACTTTACCGAGGTAAAAAACGTAAAAAGACATCATTACACTCTTCGTAATAAGACATAATAGTTGTCATAATAACTGCGTAGTCAGACATAGGGTTTGACCTCAGAGACGTATTATCCCATCATAGCTGCTTAGTAAGACACCATTTCAACTTTACTTTACGACAGTTATTTCCTTAACGACTGAGTTATGTTTACGTGCGCTCTGCGTTATGTTTACTTCATGACGAAGTTTTCTTCGTGGTTATAATATATATGGCCGAGTTCTCTTTACAATGTTTGTGTTACTAGTGAGTAGTAACAAATATTACTCCCTCTGTTTTTATTATAGGATGTTTNAGTTTTCACATATATTAAGAAAACAATTAATTTGTCACATTAAATGTAACACTTTTCTCTCAAACCAATTTTCCACAGAGGGAGTATTATTTTGAAACTTCCTATTACATAGACGCAAAGTTATTAGGAGATCGAGATCGACGATCAAGATTGAAAGAAG
>OVBE01002307.1:16822-31243 GCA_900406425.1 Iberis pinnata | reverse complement strand
TATATATATATATTGTTGGGAAAATGTTAGATATATGGGGAAAAAGGCCGATTAGTGCCTGTACACCCTCAATTGTCACTTTTTAGTGAACTTACTTTTTAAACTTACTAAATAACATACATATTATCTTATTTTTTGAATCTAGTTCTCGTATCACGAAAAAATAGCTCTCAGATGCCTCTTACTGACACGCTGTCAGTTGGCCAGTAAATTTAGTTTAAATAATTGCTGATGTGTAACAGTATGAAGCTGACTCATCTTCATTCACAAATGTATTGGTGATATACGACATCGTTTGTTTGGATCATAATTTTATGAAGTAAAACGACGTAGTTTTGCCTTTACAAACACTTAGAAAAATTTGTAACCTGATTCTTGTTGGGTTCTTCACGTTCTCTAGCTCAAAGTCGCGAAATTCATAAACTGAGATTGAAGTATAGTTGAATGTCGAGAATGATGCGAGTTATGTAGAGAAGACTAAATCGAGTTCAATTCGAGTATGTGCCCAAGATTTTCTTCGATTTTGGGAAAAATGAAGTAAATTTCTAGATTAGGGTTTATATGAATCAATATCATATCTGATAGTAGGTGTTAAATTTGTTGTTTTCAGTCATATATAGTAGTGTTAGTAGGCGTTTTATGTTGTTTAATTCAGATTTTGGACAGATTAAACTCGATTCCAAGTTTCAATTTTGAATACTTACGACTTACTAGCTTAGGTGTCATTGGTGCACTTGTGAAGGTAAACAGCTGGTCCCTTTATTGTACAACTTATTTCCTTCTTTCTCTTGAGGTTACCCACCAATTTTTTGAACAAAGTAAATGACTATAAATTGTGTCAATGTTCTTGTTTTATGAACACGGTGATACTCTAGAAAATTGATATTCATTTTTAGCTAGTTAGTGTATGAATTAACAAATGTTATTGGCATCCTTATTCCATTTTATTAACCAGGTTGATGATACAGAGGTCATTAGCTTCCTTCTTTCAACTGAGCTTCTTGCAAAAAGATGATTTTCCATACTGTCTCATTTGCTTTGCTTCTCTATGCTTGAGCTTTGTCACTTGTGTTAGTTGTGTGTCACTTAAGCTTGTGTTGCACTCGTATGTTGAACTTATTCATGTAATAAGGTGGTTTAGTTGAAAACTTGGGAATATTTTTTTTCAGGAGAACCAAATCGCAAGGATGTGGATGCAGCAGTTGGTTCAAAATGTTGGAGTTGGTTCAAAATGTTGAAGATGGTCGGATCTCAACACATCAATGTGCAGGATTTGATCACATGCTTTGAGCTTCAATCCATTTCAGCCCATCCATGGAATGTTTTGTCTATTTCTGTTTCTAAATTATTCAAATGCTTTTGATGCCTAACTTAGGTGATGGGTTATAGGCTTTTAATCTGTTTGAAATTCTTATTGTATTACCTATAAGCCTTGAAAAGAAAAAACTTCCAAGTGTGTGTAAAGTCTCAAGATAATAGAGGATTGATTATACAAAAAATAATAGAGTGTCTTTCACAAGATAACAATTTTTATTCCAACAAAAAAAGCTTTGGTGGTCTCTTGACGTCTAGCCCCTTCCACATACGATAGACGATGCTCTTCTTTCTGTAGCAAACCCATCAACACACATCAACCATGTTTTGAGCTCCTGCATTTCAAGGCTAAGATTTTAGTGTGATTATCTTTGAAGCCTCTAAAATATCATTGAAGCATGCTTTTATCTCTTCAGTCACTCCCATGAATGGGTAGAAGATGGTCCTTGATGTTTAACTTTCTTCGTAAATCGTAGCTTGAAATTCTCAGATAACCAAAACCATTTAAGTTAAGTAGTTCAAAATTGAATAAAACATAAAATTCAAATTGAAAAAATAAAAAACAAATGATTTTTTTTTTCAAATCGAAAAACTCAAAACTGAAATCGGAAGTATAAAACATTAAATTGACATAACAGACCCTAGAGAAGATATTTGTTGGCTAAAAGAAGCCATTTTCTTCCCCATTTGAAGATCTTGAAACCCTAAGACCCTTTTACGTTAGAGAAGAAGCTTTTGTCGATGTTTTGTCTTTGTTTTTTTTTTTTTTGATAAAACGACACTTTTTAATTAACTATGATGACTCAACATTTTTAGATCTATAACCTGTACACGTCAGCAATATTAATCAGACAACTGACAGCGTGTCGGTAAGAGGCATGTAAGAGCTATTTTTTCTGATACGGGAACTAGATTCAAAAAATAAGATGATATATATGTTGTTTAGTAAGCTTAAAAAGTAAGTTCACTAAAAAGTGACCATTAAGCGTGTACAGGCACTAATCGACCTTTTCCCCTTAGATATATCAAATGGAGAGTTTGTGACAAAATAAAAATATTCCATAAGCAATTAAAAAAATGCTTCAATTCATAAAATGTCTACAATAGTAAAACATGTAACATAGAAGAAAAAACGCAAAGCGAATTATAGTTCTAAAATATAATTCTTCTTCTTCTTTTTTCTACATAATCGTTCAACAAACTTTCAAAATCAATATTTTGTAGCAATTCTCTTTCAGTTGATAAGATAGTCAAGTCACTCAATCTTTCATGTGACATATTCAAACGAATATACGCTTATCAGCTTTAATCTTAAAAAACTTCTTTATGCATATGCTACTGAAACTGAAATTAGTCAACATTATACAATAAATAATTCATGAGTTTGGATAACAGGCCTTAGTTACTTTCAAAAGGTCTAAAACTCGCATAACTAAATATTTTTCCGTAAACTTAATATAATTACTTTTTTTCCATGATGCATCATAACATAACTTTTTTTTAATTAACTAACATATATATCAACTAGTTGCCGAGATAAGATTATAACGTGTGATTAAGTGACAAAAACTCCAATGGAAGTAAGGTCAGCGTAAAGATATATTACTGTCCGTTGAAATGTTTAGACGATTTCATCTTTTACAATACAATCATCTTGTCATGCTGTATTATATATTGGAGGTGGATTCACCCAAAATCCGGAAATTAGAAAATCAAATCATAAATAAAGGTTCATTTGAAATTATTTTGAGTATTCTTGGTAGTGCTATACTATAATATATAGGATTATATGTAATGTAAGATCTATTTATTAACGGAAATAGTATATTTGATTACATATTCACAATCCTTCTGATTTCTCTCTTTATCAATTTATGTATTTTTTTATAGTATCAAAGGAGGATTTTACCTGATTTATTATCTCCTCTCCCACTCCTCCTCTACTCTTTTGTATTTTTTTTAACTTTGACATATATCTCTCCTTCTTCTTTCTCTAAATTTCTTTTCTTTATCTTCCCTTTGTTTGATAAGATTTGGAGAGAACCTCAAAAGTATAATTTCTCTCATTTATCTTATATCCATTGAACACATATATATATATATATATATATATATATATAAATCATAGCTTAATGACCAAATTGTTATTAGAATAGGAAAACTACCTAGGTTTTATAAAGTCTGCTATTTGTTGTTAACCTTAGATCTAATGTTTTTTTTAGTAGCTTTGTTTTTATGTTTCTCTGATTTTGCATCTCATATGCTTTGTGAGTAGTGACTTAGATTCTTTGGGGATGGGATAGGGTAGTGTTGTTTCCTTGTTCTTCCTAGGTGTCTAAGCTTTATGGTTTAATAGATCCCTTATGTTTCATTGCGCTTAATGCTTATTTCGACATGACTCGTTGAGATCCAATCTTGGGCACTTCAGCACCCAAAAAGTGTTCAATGAAGTGCTTGATCTTGGTGATTTCAGAGATTTGCATCCCCTCCTAAGGAAATAGATGCTTAGGATATGCATCTCAGCCTAAGGAATTAGGTGTTGGGAGGATTATTGGCTTAGGTAGATTGGTTCGTAATGCCTATCAGGTATACTTCCGCTAACAGAAGTTAGGTCTGGATACTACCTTGTTTGATTTCATCTGTCAAGGAATTGGATTTGATTACTCTTGAATCTATCGTCTATGGATTAGTTTATTGTTTGAGGTATGTTAGACACTTAGGGAGTTTGAGGAGGAACACTACCCAATTACCCCATCCTTAGAGACTCTTTCTTTGATTGCATCTTTTACTTTTTCACTTCCTCTGTTTTTACTTTACTTGTCATTTACCCTTTTTACTTATGTATGTTTCCCTTTTGTTTCTGTTTTTTGTTCTTGTATGTTTTGTTTCACTTGGGACTTGTTAGCAACCGCCATTTTTATGTTTAACTTGAATCATTAGTTCCAATTGCATCTTGATTGTTAGCATCACACATGATTGGATTGACAGCTTCTCTATGCTACAATGACATGATAACATTGTGGATAAGGAATTAACACTAGAAAAATCTTGTTATCAACGAGTCCGCTTAAGATGTTCTTTATCCTTGCACAGAAATATGTGTTCAAAGAAAGATGCATTTCTTGATTCCCTTACCGTATTTACATGGATATCTTATTTATAAACCAAGAATCGGTAAGCACTACTATTATGTGCATATCCTATAAAATTACAATCCATAGTTTTTGGTCCAACTGTGACCTTTTTCGGAGGAGGTACTGCCACTTTTTCTAGGCACCCCCACACTTCCAGGTACTTATATGATTGTGTGGTACCTTTCCAAAGTTCATAAGGAGTTTTTCGTGGAACTTTATGCGATATTTTGTTGAGGATATAATTGGTGGTAAGAAAAGCTTTCCCCCACAGGTTCTGGGCTAACCCTGATTCCTGCAACATTGCATTCATCATTTCTTTTAGAGTTCGGTTTTTTCTTTCCGCAACTCCATTAAATTCAGGTGAATAGGGAGCGGTTGTCTGATGGATTATGTCATGTTCTTGAAAAAAAAGCATTCAAAGGTCCATCATATTTGCCTCCTCTATCACTTCTAACCGTTTTGTGGCTTTATTTAGTTGTTTTTCAACTTCGCGTTTGTAGTCTTTGAATTTTTCCCGAAATTCGTCTTTGCTATGTAACAAATATACATAACAATACTTTCTGTGGTCATCTATAAATGTCACAAAGTACTTTTTACCTCCTCTAGTTGGTAGGTAATTTGAATCACACAAGTCTGTATTAGACTCAGAGGTTTGGTAGTTCTCTCGACTTGGAGTGAGGGTGTTTTGTGAGTTTAGCATGTACGCACACGTCACATTTATCTTTGCTTATTTTGAATTTTGGAATCATATTCATGTTCATTAATCTTTCAATTGATTTATAATTCACATGTCCTAATATTTCATGCCAAATACTACAAGACTCAAGCAAATAAGCAGCATAATTATTATTATCGTTCGAAACATTCTCGGTTACAACAGAAGCCGATGCATCATTTTCAGAACTAGAACTACCCTTTTCCTTACAGAGAACTGGCTCAACACACATTTTGATCAGATCTCCCTTAACATAACCCCTACCTAGATGCATCCCAAATTTCCTGAGAATCAGCTTATCGGACTCAAAGTTTATGGCAAATCCAGCCTTGTTCATTTTAGTCTCAGAAATCAGATTTTTCCTCATGTCGAGCACATGCTTCACGTTTTGGAGTTTAATTTCCTTTCCGGAAGTAAACTTCAGCAAAACAGTTCCATGGCCGACAATATTAGAAAATGGCTTGTTTCCCATGAACAATTGTTCTTCAATCTTGCTTTTTTGATAAGTACTAAACATAGCCCTATCAACGAAAATGTAAGTTGTGGCGCATGTACATACCACTATTCCTTCGGGTTATCTTCAACCATGTTGACTTCTGTGACCATAGCGCACAAGTCTTCCTCAGTTAAGTTGGCTTGAGATTTCCCGGCTTGTTTCTCCTTTCTCCGGCGCACATCCGATTTGTGGCCTAATTTACCACAATGGTGAAACTTGCCTTTGAAATATTTCCCTGGAGAACCCGTTTTCTTGAAGTTCGCAGAGGGATTGGCTTTGAGAGGATGCTTCTCAATAGCTTTCGCTTTGTCCTTGTCTTTGTGGATAACTACATTGACGGTATACTCACGAATATGAACTTTGGTTCCGGTTGCACGAGGATTTCTATCCTCAATCTGCAACCTTATGATTAGGTCTTCAAGAGACAACGCCTTCTTCTTATGCTTGAGATAGTTTTTGAAATTCAATCAGCCCGAGATAAGCTTATGGATAAAGCTGTTAATGATGAATTTCTCATCCATTGACATTCCCTCGGAAACTATCTCATGGCATATCAGCTGGAGAGCTTCTACTTGCTTCATAACGGGCTTGGATTCCACCATTTGGGAGTAGAGAAAATTTGCGGTCGTAAACATCTGACATTCTACATCTTCGCATTTGTACTCCTTCTCCAATGACATCCAGAGTGCCTTGGAGGATTTAGCTTCACTATACACTCAGTACAACAGATCAATTAGGCAGTTTAAACTCCAACCTTTGCACAGAAAATCCTCGTGGATCCATGATTCAACACTTGCTAATGTTAGTGTTTCCCTCAGGAACACTCGGCTTTTCTTCAAAGAGATACTTCTCTAGCTTGAGCGTAGTCAAGTAGAAATGCATCTTCTATTGCCAGGTTTTGAAGTGTTTTCCATTGAACTTATCCGGAACAAAGTCAGGAGTGACCACATTCAAAATCCTTGGAATCATACGATGGGGTCCAACATGCAGGCGTTCAGTGTGAAGATCATGACCGAACAAAGCTTGGCGCGCGGTTTCCTCCAAACCATTACCCCCAGAACCTCCAGCAGATGCATCACCTTTCAGATCGCCCACTTTTCGAGTGTCAATGATGACATTCTGGTTTTCATCGGAAGCAATATGAAAAATACACAAGAAAACCAGAAATGGTATTCTGAATACGATAAACGAATTGGTAATAACTTAAAATGTTTTTGCAGATGCGTTTGTACAAACATTTGCAAAAAATATTGTTTAAAGCGGGAAACGTTTTGCAAAAACGCAGAAAGTTGTTCGCCAAAAAAAAATTTCCACATGAATCGTTCCGTAAACTCGCTTAAAAGCGTTTGCAGAAACGTTGTAAACTGCTTGAAACTTTTTACAGAATTGCTAAAAAGCGTTTGTAAAAACTGTTAGCGCTTTACCGATTGATTATTACATAAACGTTCTTGAAACTCTATTTGATGATCGTTTTGAAAAAAAAAATCATGGAAATGTAATAAGGCGGATCGCAAAAACTGTTTTCAAAGTTTTATCATAAACGTTTTGTGGAAACGCGATAAAAAGAATCGCAAAAGCCTTTTATAGATTGATCGGTGTGTTTTTGAAACGTGATTGAATAATCGTTTAAGAAATGATTCGCAAAAACGCTATACACCGAATCGAAAATTCTGATTTGCCAGAAAGATCAATAAGAGATGCGTTTTTGAAACGCTAATATGAGATCATTTAAAGAACCGATTTGTGGAAAGACAAAGAAGCGAGTCGCAAATCCAGATTTTGTGCGACTTGAGAAAGCATATAAATCCGGAAACGTATTCAGAAACTGGAAATAAGTAATAATAATTTTAAACGATCTCTAAAAATCGTTTATAAAACCGTTTTGAAAAACTTGCAATTCTCAATATGATCAAAGCGATAAGCAACAAACAGATTTAGTGAATTAAGATTGTAGAACCGCAAAAAAAAACCAGAATCGGGAAATGCGATTTAAGGAAATGATTCTAAAAAAAAAACAGATTGATTCAAATAGAAGACAAACCAGAACGTGAAGCCGAGTTTTGAAAACTATTTTCTTAATTCAATATATCGTCCATATTGTGTTACAGTTGTTTGCGATTTTTGATCCCAAGATACAATCATGCGAGTTTTACACCGCACATTTTGGTTGTAAGAATCTACGAACAACATCTAAGATATACTCTCGGAATAAAACTTACATTTGAAGGAAGATTGCTAGAGATATTTTTCTGAGAGGAGAAAATTTCAGAGTGAGTGAAAATATGAATGAGTTCGTCGGTTTAAATAACCGGAACTGTTACACAACTTGCACATCAAGGAAGGCGAGATCGTGGGAGAGATTTCATGAGAAATCTCAGAGCGATTTTGACTTATTCGAAATTCGCGAGAGCAGAGGGAACCGGTTCGGTTTGGTAGAGAAATTAATTTTGGCCGGTTAAGGAAAATTAATTTTGAACCATAAAACCATCTGGATTTGGGCCAAAAAAGTCACATAAACTTTCTCCTAAAGGGCTTCTTCTTCCGGGCCTACGCCCCATTCCTGATAGGTTAAGAATTTAATCATAAAACTACACTGCAGAGAACATATCACTATAGCATAGATAGGATCGGCTCCCACAGAGACCATACAACACAACGATCAATTTTTCTAAAATCAAGCTAAGATAGAATATTCAAGATGTTTGTAACGGAATCAAAACAATAAATAATTAAAATGGTTGTAAACGATAAAACAAAAACGTCACGCATTAAGAAAACCCATAGGTATTCAGGTTTAAAAGCCAAAATTAACATACATGATTTTCTTTGAAAATAGTTCTCAACGTGAAAGACACAAATAGAATAATCTCCTCTCAGAGTATTAAACCATATGCTAAAATTATTAGAAACAAACGTTCGCCGTATCTAACTAATTCGATCATGCATTAATGTTCAGATTCAATTGTTCATAAGTATTAAAGACAATACACTCGCAAGCAGAAACATTTATTCATCTAGATTAGGTGAGGTTTCTAAATCAAATCTTTTTGTATTTATGAACCTATTATCATGAACTAGGTGATCAAGCTAATTCAGGCATTAAGAACAAATCTAGACTAAGAACCTAACAAATTCAATCATTTATGTTTAATCCTATCATTCAAACATGGTTTCTCTAAGAAACTCTAAAACCTAACTAGTGAACTACTCGGACATTGTAAATCAAGAACAATTCATTATCAAAGAAGAACACATAGTAAAATAAGTATAGATACTGGTATATAAAATCAGAGTTCAAAAATCTTCTCCAAATAGAGGGTTTAGATCCTTCTCTCTGTTAAAACTCAAAAGTTGTAAAAGTGTGTCTAATAAAACCTAAGCCATAAGATTTTTATAGTCTAAAAAGTAAATAATTAAAAATATGAAAAATAAGAGAAGCTTGAGGACTTGGATGCAAAATTAGGAAATCTTCTAACTCTTCTCAGGAAAAGGGATCGATCGATCTCCTATGGGGCTCGATCGATCTCTCGCAAAATATGCTTGATCGATCTGCAAGATGCACGATCGATCTCTTGTTTCGAAACTTTCCAGAAGAAAATTCCCGATCGGGAAGTGGAGCGCCCGATCGTGCACTTCTCCAACTGATGTGCTCGATCAATCACTTCGTTCTGCAACTTATCGAATTCTTCTTATTTGCTCTTAAATGCATCATTTGCTCTAAAACGACCCGAACACTTAGAATCTTGAAAAATATAACAAATTTGCAAGAAAAACGCTCAGAATAATGCATAATAGCATACATAAATGCCCACTATTATGCATTAAAATCGATTAATATCAATTCCCAACGTCCCACGCGGAGCCGATCGATCGGCAGCGGCGGCGGCGCGCGTGTGGAGGGTCCACCTCTCTCCAATATATCATAGTGTACTCAACCCAATTGCAATTAAACATGCCTTCTTTCATATATATACTAGTGAAAAAATGTTCTCATAAGCAATGTGGCATTTTGCATTTAGTCAACATTAAGTCAACATTTTTCATGTATGAGTTGCTCTATTTTTATCTATATTTTTCATTTAAATTCAACTCAAACTTGACAAATAAACATTCCATATTGTAATGTTTGTTACAAGGGTTCTGATACACTCATAATCAGATCACTCCGATGAACGTTTTCACCGGAAAACTCGATGGAACATTTGTAAAAAAAACACTGTCAAATTTTAAGTTCTAACATATAATACACATATTTATCCAAAAAAAAATGTAAAACGAAAAACTGAAACCTCAATTTTAATTTTTTGAATAGTAAAATCTATAATTTGAAGTTTTAAGATTATTTTTAGAGTTCAAAAGTACTTCAAATTTGAATATTGGAGATGGTTTTTGGGATACTCTTTTTTAACCTTTTTTGTCACTGTTGACCTTTGTAAAGTCCTTTCTGTACTTGCCGTTGTCATGTTCCACAACAAAACACGCAGCGTCTTAAAATTGTAAAAACGGAACCCAGTTTTTTAACGATAGAACAATGGCACACTAACCCAGGTCCTTCATCTCCTTCCTTTGATTTGACTAATTCTCACTGTTCTTATCGCGCAAATTGAGAACCCGGAAATTCGTTGTTAGTGATCGGAAATTTCAAAGATGGAGCAATCAGTATCCAAAAATCTCATCCAGGTAGAGAAGGAATTAGGCGGGATCGCCATCATCACCATTAACCGTCCGAAATCCCTCAATTCGCTTACGAGAGCGATGATGGTGGACCTCGCGCGTGCCTTTAAGGAGATGGACGCCGACGAATCAGTCAAGGTCGTGATTTTCACCGGATCGGGTCGATCTTTCTGCTCTGGCGTTGATTTGACTGCAGCAGAGTCGGTTTTTAAAGGAGACGTGAAGGATCCGGAAACCGACCCGGTAGTTCAGATGGAGCGGTTACGAAAACCGATCATCGGAGCAATTAATGGTTTCGCCATTACTGCTGGATTTGAGCTCGCCTTGGCCTGCGATATGCTGGTCGCCTCCAAAGGAGCTAAGTTCATTGATACTCACGCCAGGTTTCTATCTTATCTTACGTCTTCGTTTGAATGTTCATGAGAACTGATTATATAAATCAATGTTGTTCTGAAGCTGTGCTCATTCATAATTCAAAATTCGATTTCTTATAATGCCTAATCCTTGCCTAGTGATACAAAATGTGAAAGCATGTGTTTGAATTTGAAGGTTTGGGATATTTCCATCGTGGGGACTTTCACAGAAGCTGTCAAGGATCATCGGAGTTAACAAAGCTAGGGAAGTTTCTTTAACCTCAATGCCATTGACAGCTGACGTTGGTGGGAAGTTAGGGTTTGTGAACCATGTGGTTGAAGAAGGAGAAACTTTGAAGAAAGCCAAAGAAATCGCAGAGGCTATAATCAAAAATGAAGAAGGCATGGTTCTTCGTGTTAAATCCGTCATTAATGATGGGCTAAAGCTCGATCTTGGTCATGCTCTCGAACTCGAAAAGGTAAAAACTTTTTGCCATTTTCAACAATCTTATATATTTGCTACTTAGTTTTCACTATGTTGATCGATTTGTGGTTGAGAATATCTAAAAAACTCTGCAGGAACGAGCTCACGCATATTACAATGGGATGACAAAGGAACAGTTTAAGAAGATGCAAGAGTTTATAGCTGGACGTGGATCTAAGAAACCTTCTTCCAAGTTATAAGTTACTTATGAATCTTAAATAATACTCCTTGTAACATCATCTTTATTGACAATTTGTAATATCATTCAAATGTTACAAAGATAATAACCCAAGCTACTTTACATTACAGTCTATAGTGTATGGTTTATACAGGTAAAGAAACCCACTAGTGTCTTGTTAATTCTACTGAGTTGAGGTACGAATAGCAGCAACAGTAGATACCATAGTATCCATACCACACATGTTTTGACGTCCCCTGCAGATTCTGTAGTACCCACGCTCTCCCCACATCCATCCCCATGAGTTCTTTATGATCCAATACGGCATCTCCTCAAGACGAATTGGTGCATAGCCTGAAGAACCATACCCAACCAAAAGCACTCCGTGGTCTTGGCTCTTTGAACATATATACGGACACGAGACTCCTGCTATGTATGTTTGCATCCAAATTGCATTGATAGCAACTTTTGAGCAGCAAAGACAAATGTGTTAAACTCTCTCAAGTTCTTGAGTTTGTACAAAGGGAAAAAGAGTTTTCGTCACTTACTAGCTAAAGGACCGTGCTCAACTAGATTTGCAGCGATTTGGTCTTCATCTGATGAGACAACGCTGAAATTAGCCACCCTTGCAGTGATCATGCTCTTGTTGAACTTGCAGGCGGAATGGTCACCTCCTGTATAAGGATAGTCTTTCTCCTTCATAAGGCCTCCAGCTTTGAGTGTGTATTCAAATGCATTGTTCATCATTCCTCCATTGCAACCTGAGTCACATGAATTTGCTTCATCTGGATCACACTGCAGAGGAAGAAGAAGATTTTTTAACACATCAAATGGATTTTGTCCAAATCTTGAATCATTTTTAGGAGCTAAAGAATCAGAGAATCAACGGTCAAAACAAACCTCATGGTCGCAATCTACGAGCTGTTGTTCGCTGAGGCTGACAAGCTCTTTAGTCGCTAGAAAATGTGCTCCTTCAAGAGCTCCAACAGCGCTAAATGACCAGCATGATCCGCAAAATCCCTTTTTCCATAAAAGCATTCAAAATTTGATCATTTACTCTCAACAAATAAAATTTGGAGAAACATTCATTAGTAATTACAAAGTTGATTTAAGCTGATTGAGCTAAAATATTTACACTACCTGGTTTTTAACGGGAGTAACGGCTCCTTGTTGACGCCAGTCGAAATCCACTGGGAGTTCGCTAGTGGGAAGGATCGGCGCCGTCTGAGTGTCACTCGGAAGACGAAACCGCCGTTTGAGTCCTAGGAAATGGCGTTTGAATTCCTTTGGAGTAAGATCTGAGAACTGCGTAACACCGTGGACGGCAGATGGATCAAGAAGCTGGTGGCGTCTGGCTCGCCTTAGGTTAGCTTTAAAGACAAGGAACCGATAATCGTGCTCTTCCTTAGTCGCGTAACTTTTCTCGTACTTGGACTTGAATAGAGAGAAGTGTTGTTCTGCGTTGAGAAGATGTACATTGCTCTCCCCCGGGACAACTTGCATGATCATATCACTGGAACTGACTGCATTCTCGCCGGAGACAACGGTGGATCCGACTATAGGACAAGCGAATAAAGTGGTTGCGACGAGGAAGTAGAAGGCCACACGATCCATTCGTGCTTCCGAGAGAAAAGGAAGAAGACACTTGAAGACTAGAGAAAACTGTTACGGGGTTGTTAAAAGGAGGGAGATGAGACACGTGGCGTTACATAATTGGCTATTTTGTTTGGTATTTCTTGCGGAAAATGAGACATGACAAGTGACATGTTGCTTGTTGCTCCTAAAACCACCTCCATTTGAGCATCTTAAGAGTTTTTTAAAGAGTTCTTAAACTTAAAATTAAGTAAAAAATATGAAAAGAAAAGGAAAAAAAGATAAAACGGATTCTTGTTTCAGATATTTTAGACTGGTTTCTTAATTGCTACGTGTCGGAAGCTCCTTCATCGCCTCACACTTATCTCGCCTATTATAATCTTCGGTAGACCAGAGAAATCAAAAACCAAGATACACAAAGAATTGAATTTTCAACGAAGTGATATTTGTTGTGCTCACTCCGTGAATCCTCTTCCTCTCATTTGCTTCTTCTCCGTCACCTTACTCCTCGTGTTTCGTCCGATTGCGGTTGCCGCCTCGCTTTCGCTGTTACGCCTCTCTACTTTTCTTCTAGAGCTATGGCTCATACAATCGCACAAGCTACTCTCTGTCGATCATCCTAAGGTTACTCCTCATCGCTTATGAGATCGTTTGCTATTGTGTGTCAATACTCGAGTGTAGTGACTGTTTTCGTGTGAAGATCCGCTGATTATTTTAATTCGTAATGCTTTTGATTAGAATATGTAATCGATTGTGTTGTACATTCAGTGATCTGTGATCGATTATTGGAGTTCGACTATTTTATTGGTATTGACTGCTTTTTATTCGTCGTTGTTCTGTATTGTAAAGATGTATGATTGTTCTCAAATCCATAGATCAAGTCTTTGATGCCGGAAATGTGCACTTGAGCCGGTTTCTGCTCCGGCTATCGCCGAAATTGATCTTTACAAGTTCAATCTTTGACATTAATGTTTGTTTGTGTTTAAGTTATTAATGGATTATGTTGAATTATTAAATCTTATGTTGATTCACATTCTGTTTATGTTTGTGTTCTAGTTCTCTGATTTTTAAAATGTGTGGCAGGTTTGTTAAATAATGTTCAAGATTGTATATAGGTGAACGTATTGAATCTTAGATTGCAACAGAAGACCATGGCGGATGGATTGGTAATCAATGTTTTAACAAGAAGCAGCAATTACAGGTGAACATATTGAATCTTTGAATCTATGTCTAGTTTTTCTATAATAGTAGTTAAAGTTGAACAGAATGAATCATATGCTCCTCCCTTCTTGTTCTTATTATTTTTGAAATGAAAAATCAAGTAAAGGAACGTATTTATGAATCTGCAGAGTCCATCAAGGATAGATAAGGGAGAATTTAACTCGCTTTCTTAAAGTAAGAGCCTGGAACGACTTCAAAGCTCATACAATTTGTTCTGCAACTATAAATTTTATTTCAAATATTAGAATTTTAAAAATAA
>OVBE01002307.1:0-16817 GCA_900406425.1 Iberis pinnata | reverse complement strand
TAGAATTTTAAAAATAATATTTTTATTTTTAAGAATTTCCTTTAAGGTTCTACCATTAGAACATAAATTTCTAACTATTCTTAAAAATTTCTTAACCTAAAAAACGTTCAAAATTTATAATTAAAATAATGGTAAGAACTCATAAGGAGTTCCATTGGAGATGCTCTAAATATCTTCATCAGCTACAACGATATATTTTAAGATTTTAAAATTCACCAAAAGTTGAAGGTAAATCAGTAAAGTTGGGTATTGATTTATGTGTTAGAATTTGTAACAATTTATAACGCTTTATAAATTCTAATATACTTGGATATTCTGCAGCGGAATAGCTAATCTGATTAATCTAAAGTTTTTGAGCATTCCAAGTGTCGTGTCTCTCTATCTGTATCCACACGCACACAAACAGAATCTAACTCAGTATGCTAGTACCGACGAAATCAAATCTCAGAAGCCGTCAAGAAGAACTCTACTTTTTTTCTCTCTCTAGGGTTTTATCATTATAAGGTTAATCTTCATCAACCTTAAGCAATATATATATATATATATATATATAAATAAAGTTGAAAACTCTCTCTTCATAGAAGTGTCACCTCATCCTAGGTGATCTAAAATGATGACACATCATTATTCTCTTCTTAACAACATACAAACTTCAATAAACAAACGCATATCAAGACCCATAAATTAAATATCATCTCATTCTCCTTATCACATAATGCAAAAAATTAAGCTCATCCCATTTACCCAACAAAATCAAACATGAATCCAAAATTAAACAAAATATATATATATATATAACTCTTTTCATAGAGTGTCATATTATTTTATTTCTCTAAAATTTTGACACATCATCATTTTCACATTCTAATTACAACATTCGAATCTTAAATAGTTTGAAATTCACTACTCGCACAAGTTAAATTGGGTCCACTCACATATATATTCAAATGGTATATGCATTGTCCCACAAAATCTATTGGTCTTTCTGCGATAATTAATTTACTTTATTCATTATCATACAAAGATCAATTTCTTAATTGCTTCGAAACTAAAAAAAACCAAATTTGTGCAATAATTAAAACCACTTATCCATAGAGAACATATTATTTTACTTGCTCTAAAATTTTGACACATTATCATTTCCAAATTCTAATTACAACATGCTAATCCTAAATAGTTTAAAATTTACTACACCCACAAATTAAATTGGATCCACTCATCTATATATTCAAAGGGTATATGCAATGTCCCAAAAAATATTATTGATCTTTCCTGCGATAATTAATTACTTTATTCATTATCATACAAAGATTAGTTTCTTAATTGCTTCTAAACTAAAAAAAAACCATATTTGTGCAAAGTATTATTAGTTGGCATATATCACTAGAACACCAACTATGAAGTATGAATATTAGAACACTTTATATATAGCGTGGCATAAACTATCGAAAACATACATGAAACTCGAACCAACTAAGATGTCAAATTCACCGACAAGATAATTAGTTGGAGTAGCCACGACAAACAAATGTTTTAGCACGAATAAAAAGAGACGAAGCAACATTTAGGAAGAAGGCGAGAGAGAAGAAGTGATAATTGTAGAGGAAAAAAAGATGATGAGAAAAAGATATTTTGAATTTTAAATAGATGTTTTAGCACGAATAAAAGAGACGAAACAACATTTAGGAAGAAGGCGAGAGAGAAGAAGTGATAATTGTAGAGGAAAAAAAGATGATGAGACAAAGATATTTTGAATTTTAAATATAAATATTATAATTAAGAGTTGGATTTAATAAATAAGTTACTAAGTAGTTGAGTAATCTATTGAAATACTTTAAAATTTTATAACTTACAGTCATAAAGAAAAGTCATAAAGAAAGTAAACGCAAAATTTCTATAGGAAGAAGAAAAACTAAAAGAACCCATAATCTACACCACGCAAAACTAAAAGACGAGAAAACCTAAATCATCCAAAATATACATGAAACTCAGTCCAACGAAGATGTTAAATTCATTTAGAAATTCATTAGTTGGAGTATCCACGAGAAACATATATTTTAGCATGGATAAAAGAGAGAAATCAACATTAGGGAGAAGACGAACAAAAATAAGTCATTTTTTGTTAAAAAGGAAAAGAAGAAGTCATATTGTAGAAGAAGAAAAAAGACAACGAGAGAAAAATATAAATATTTAATTAAAATATAAATATTAGAATTAGATGTAGGATTTAATAAATAATTTAATTATATAGATAATATTTATATCGTTTACCATTTTAAAAATGTTATTTAATAAAGATATTATAAGAATATTATTTATAAAATACATAAATAAAATTAATATGAACCACATTTTTATGTCAATATGAATATTTATAAACACAAAAAGGCACAATTCAATATGCAAAATAATGGGACAAAAACAATATATCTAACTGAAACCTAACCATAATTTAAAACTAGAGAAAAAAATTAAAAAATAAGAACGCAACAGAAGAGAAAGACAATTGAAGATGCATATGACTAATTAAACGATTTAACAGTAAAACCACAATGAACTCTCAACAAATTTAATGCAAGAAAAAACGATACCTAAAATTTTGAGAACCAAAGAAAAATGAGAAGAACCCATAATCTACACCATGGAAGACCAAAAGACGAAAAAACCTTAATCATCCAAAACATACATAAAACTCGATCCAGCGAAGATGTGAAATTCATTGACAATATCATTGGTTGGAGTATCCACGAGAAACATATATTTTAGCACGAATAAAAGAGAGAGAAAAAAGAGTCATGATTGTAGAAGAAAAAGGACAGTGAGAGAAAAATATATATATTTACTAAAAATATAAATATTATATATATATTTACTGTAGGATTTAATAAATAATTTAATTTATATGGATAATATGTATATTTTTTACCATTTAAAAAAAATTATTTAATAAAGATATTATTCATAAACTACATAAAAAAATTAGTATGCATCACTTTTTAATGTCATAATGAAAACTAATAAACAAAACAATCAAATATGCGAACTAACGAGACAAAATGATAAAAATAAAAAATCTAACTGAAACTAAAACATAAGTTAAAGCTAGTGAAAAATTGTAAAATGAGAAGAAAACAGAAGAGAAATACAATTGAAGATGCATATAGCTAATCAAACGATTTAACAATAAAACTATGATGAGCCCGCAACAAATTGAATGCAAGAAAAAAAGAAATATGAGATCCGAAGGAAGACATATGAAATAAAGATCACTCAAAAATTGAATAAAAAAAGAGATTAGTGAATACATCTTTCTTTCCGCCTATCAATATTGCAAAAAACAAATTTAGAAAAAAAAGAAATGGTGAAAAAGACGTGTAAAGGCGAAAAAAGAGACAAAATAGTTCGCATATTTTATTCAAAGATCCTTACTAACAAATTATGCGAACATACCTAAAAATGTATAAGAAAAATTAAAAACAAAGCAACAGAAAACAAAAGCCGATAACAAAAGAACAACACTAAAAATTTCAAATACGAAGAAAAACACATAAAACATAACAAAACTATATACAAAGAAGTGTATAAATTTTACGAATAAAATAACTAAAAATATATAACCCACCCGAAAGGCGGGACAACTACTAATATATACTAATACGTTAACATATTAACAAAATATGCTTAGTGTGCCAAGTACAATGTGATTCTCTATCACATTACATTGAGGTTAACATATATATATAATATATGCACATTACATTATATTTATATATATAATCTTATGTATAATATATATAGATATATTATATTATCGAAATTTAATATATTATTAATTCAGTTTGCTTAGGTATGTGACCGGATCATATAATATTAGCAATGGATTCATACACCATATATTATAAGCGTCTCTAGCAAAACATTATAACCACCTAACTATATAATGTTCAAACCTTGACACTACACATTTATCTAGAGTAAGTACAAAAAGATTTTAGGACATTCCCAACAATCTCTCACTTGTACTGGAATCTCTATTCTCATAGTCCTTTTGTCTCTATATCTCGATCTTAGCATAAGGCGAGAAACTGTGTCATTCTTATTAAGCCAGATCACGTTTATCGAACTCCGATTTGTATTGATTAAACAAACGACTGACATTCACCTCGTTTGAGCACGGTCATGAATTTCTCAGTATCAAATCTTCGATAAGCCCAGAGATATTTGTCTTCTGTTATATAGGAGGGACAAATCTCATCTTGTTCCATCTCTGTTCCTTACACACTTTTCTAATACACTTGATCAATGCCTTTATAATCACCTTTTATGGCTGACGTTTGACAAAGTCAAAGCACACCAATCCATATGTAAGAAAACATGATGAGCTTAAGTCACAGGATATACTATATTTTGTCATGAGAAACTCAAGTCAAAGGATATACTATATTTTGTCATGAGAAACTCTTATGACACTCATATAACAATCTTGTAGAGTTCTCATAGCAGGTCAGTCTGATACTATGTTCTCCAACACATATCTATGTACTTGACTTTAATACTACATATTAATGTCTTCACGAAACTTAGTCATCCATCACTTCACATACTAGTCACTTATAATTATTAATGTCACATGTTAATAACTTTGACTAGGGACCTCCTTAATTTATGTCATCTTACACTTATAGGGTTTCATGATCAAGTCATATACTTGATGATCTATAAGAACAACATAAATTACAGTGGGAGAATTATTTAATTATCCAATAATCAAATAATATATGAAACCAATTTCATTATTTTAAAACATAGAAAAATCTATGTTTTCCTAAACATCCATTCAAAAGCATGTCTCCCACTAAACCCAAGAGCTTATTTTTCAAGAATATAATATGACTTTCATACTTAGATCACTTATGTAGTTTATTAGGAGACCATAAAATTTCAACTCCCACTAGCTTTCAAAAACTTTTATTCTTCTAAAACTTGCATCAATAATAACAAACCATTTGTTATTCACTTCACTGTATAATTCCTCAAACGGTTTAAAGAATTCATCTTTATGCTTATCATATAAACATAACCAAATTTACTGAAAATTTCAACAAAATATAATGAAGTAGTAATTTTCTCTAGTGATTCAATTTATTAATTTGTATACATCTATATGTACAAGATCCAAAAAATCATTTTTTCATACAAAAGAGTGCAGAAATTCATCACTATGAAACTACGAAATGCAATTCTTATGTATACGACCCAAAGGAAAATATCACAAAAGATTTACAACCTTTTGATTCAAATATTATAGATAGACATTGGTTTAAAATATACATCTCACTCTCTGATGGGATGCTACCAAATTATTTTATCGCAATAAAATATAATCCTTATTTTATTAAAATCAAATTATAAAAAAGTAAATAAAGAAAAATCTTTAAATCCTTAATTATTTTTTTGATGAAATATTAAATTTATTGACCAAAAATTAAAAGAGTATTATTTACAAAGAGAAAAATCAATAGGGAAAACCAAATGAAACCAAAAGCTGATGAGATAAGAAGTGGTTGGCCATGGATGTCTTAGGTGGTAGTGTGGTCATGGTTTGCCTCGTTAAAACCTGAATCTAGAAAATCCTGTGGGATAAAACTAGAAGCAAGAAAAAGAGTACAAATTGTCGACCCAACCTAAGAACGATCCAAGAAGTAGTAAGAGAATTGCCAAAACCGCTAGGCATGAATCTAAAGCCAACGAGCCGGTAGGGAATGGTACGCTGACGTCAGTGGGTAATGGAGACTAACCAACCGATCAGTGATGACCCGAACAATGCGAGATCGTAGATAGGCGCATGAGACTGGAGGTGTATCATGGATTTGTGCATTCCGTTCGCGCCAGATATAGTAAATCGTGGACTGAAAGCAAAGTCTGAAAATGACCACATCTTGTCGGGAGTATGTGGAATAACGGAGGGCTCGTAGCGTAGCTGACCAATCCGGAGTGAGGCGGTGACGAAGCAAAGGCCAAACTAAGTCCGACCAGAGTGTATATGTGTAAGGGCATGCGAAGAACAGGTGATCACGGGATTCATCTTGTTTCCCGCAAAGAACACATGGTTGATATCGTCCCCATGTGCGCATATGTCTCCATGTGGCTAACCTGTCAAGAACCGCAAGCCACGAAATGAAATCAAACCTCGGTACAGATTGTGCAAACCAAATAGTGTGAGACCATGGTGGTAGAGGGTGAGAAAGACTTAGTTGTTTCCATGTGTTAGTGGCAGAGAACCAATCTTTGAATTCAGTTCCATGATTCCATGGAGGTGGAATGTGGAGTAGGCGATCATACAAATCCCGATGTATTGGATTTTGGGAACGACGGAGACACCATCGTTGGTGTGAGACGGCATTAGCCACGGATATGTGACGGGGAAGATTCAGCTCCCTAAATCTCCCAGGACCTGCAAGATCAAATAGAATACCAATGGGGGACCAAGATTCATACCAGAAAGAGGTGTGACGTCCATTCCCTATTCGTTTCTGTAAGAATCGGGACGCAGTGGGACGAAGATGTAAGAGTTTCCGCCATATCCAAGAGCCATGATCAGGGAGGGATGGATCCCAAAAAGTAGAATTGCAAAGTAGATACTGGTGTACCCATGTAGCCCACAGAGAACGGTTAGGAACATGTAGACACCAAATGAGAGAAAGAGAGAATACAATGGATGTATCCTCTAACCGTCGAAGACCCAAACCGCCGGCACTCAGAGGTTTGCACACATCATTTAAGCAACCTTAGCCGTGTGATGATTTGTTGGCGAACCAGACCATAGAAAATTACTACATAGGCTGCTGATCTCCCGAAGACAACTCTTAGGTAGACGGAAAGCATATTGCCAGAAGTTGACCATGCTGATAATGACTGACTTGATGAATTGTAACCGTCCTGCAAAAGAGAGTAAATTCGTGGACCAAGAAGACATGCGAGACCGAATACGGTCCACCAAAGGTAAGTAGACCAAGCTAGTCATGCGCTTGGTCGTTAATGGGAGCCCCAAATACTGAACATGTAACACTTCTTGAGTGAATCCGAGCTGGGTGATAAGCAGCATGATAAGTAGATGGGGCTGTCCGGCAATAAAGATAGATGACTTCTGACGATTGACATATAGTCTCGAAGCAAGAGCGAATGTGTCCACTACTTGTAAGATGCCCGTTAAAGAGGATGGATGGCTATCAGTGAAGACAAGAGTATCGTCCGCAAAGCAGAGGCGTGTGATACCCAAGTCCTGACAGCGTGGGTGGTACCCAAATTTGCCCGCAAGAGCTGCTGCATCAAGAAGCCTGGAAAGAACATTGTTAGCAATCACATAGAGGTAAGGGGGTAGTGCACAACCTTGGCGGATGCCTCTAGAACTAGGAAAATATCCTGTCAGATCCCCATTGACAGAGATTGAGAAAGTAGCAGTGGATATGTATAGCGAAATCCAGTGAACGAACTGCGGGGAAAAGCCATAACCTGCAAAATACACAGAATAAATGACCAGTCAATAGTGTCAAACGCCTTTGAGATATCCAATTTTAAAGTACAACGAGATGAGATAGAAGGCTTGTGGTAGTCCTGAACAAGCTCCATAGCTAATAGGACATTCTCAAGAAGGAGGCGGTCTTTAATAAAGGCGCTCTGGTTTGGAGCAATAAACTCGGGCAAGAGGGGGTTTAAGATGGTTTGCCAAGATCTTCGAGATGACTTTGTAGATGATGATGCAGCACGAGATAGGACAATAATCCTTGATAGTCTGCGGTTGGTCTCCTTTCGGTATGAGTGCAATGAGTGTAGCATTGATACCACGAGGTAGAAATCCATAGATAAAGAATGATTGGATAGCCGCCACAAAATCGTTCCCAATGATTGGCCATGCCACTTTGTAGAACTTGGCGGTGTAACCGTCCGGTCCCGATGCTTTATTGGACGGCATTGAGAATAACGTGGATTGAATCTCATTTGCAAGAATAAGTAAGCATAAAGAATCAGCAGTGGCATCAGAACAATGATAAGTAAGGAGATCAGAGAGAGAAGGCGAGTGTAATGGTTCCAGTCTCGGAGATTGCTCGAGCAGGGTACAAAAGTGGTTTAAAGCCTCGGCCTTGATGTCACAAAGATCTGTGAGTGTGTCTCCCGAAGCGGTAGTAAGGCGCTTGATCGTGTTCCTTGAATTATGGGTACTTTCCACTCGATGAAAGTATCCCGTGTTCAGGTCTCCATTTCGTAACCATGTGATCCGTGATTTTTTCTTGTAAACAATCTCCTCCGCATGTTCAAGTGAATGCCAATGAGACGCTGTTGCTTGTTCCTTCTGAAATGTTGTGGCCGAGGGGGTGTGAAGAGCCTGGTTTTGCTTTGCACATAAGGCTTCATAAGCTGCATGTGTCCTAGCCGTAAATCCTCCATATTGAACCGTGTTCAACAGTCGTAACTCGTGCTTTAGTGATTTGAGACGGATCTGCATAAACCAAAGTGTGAGACGTGAAGGAAATAGCCTTGGTCCTGAGTTCCAATGAGTACCTAAGACCTGCAAAAAATGTGGATTGTCAATCATAAAGTGTTGAAATTTAAAAGGCTTTCGAATGTTGGAGGTGGGGGTTGAGAAATGGACGACACATCCCGCATGATCGAAAACACCATTAGCTTCAAACACGGAATAGGAGGAGGGGTATAAGGCAGACCATTATGCATTAACCAAAGCACGATCTAATTTCTTGCCGATTGGATTGACATCGCAATGGTTCCACCATGTAAACCGAGGACCGGTGTAAGGGAGATTATGGAGATCACAGTGAGTAATGAAGTTTTGGAACTGATGCATGCCGAGACATGAGCCCATATGATGATTAGAGTGTTCGGTTACCGCAAGTATCTCATTAAAATCACCTAAAAGAATCCATGGAATAGAAGTAGAACCACACAGAGTACGGCTGTGAATCAAATCACGCCATAAAGTAATACGCTCAGACTGAAAATTAGAAGCATAAATGCAAGATATTAGAAAAATTGCACTTGAATGGAGAGTAACCAAAGAAGTTATAACTTGAGTCGTGGATAAGATCAGAGAGACTATGACACCAGCACGCCAACATACCCAAATCCGACCAAGACGATGGGTTGTGTAGTTATTGACAGTTGTCCAACCAGGCATTGCGTCCTGCAAATCTCATGAAAAATTATCAACATGAACTCGAGTTTCTAAAAGAAAACCAAATTCAGGGTTGGTAGAACAAATCTAGTTGCGAACAATAGTATGTTTACGAGGTTGATTAAAACCTTATGTATTCCACGAAAAGATTGACATCACATCATTGTCTCTGGAAGGAGACATTAGTCGTTTTTTGGAACAACATTTTTAGCTCCCTTGCGAGAAGCGCCATGAGCAGGTGGATCAGTCGGTTTGGCTCATGTACGGGTACTGTAGCGAGCCATGGAGGCTGGATCTTTGAATGTGGTCTCGGAATCCAAGATTTGACCTTTGTCACGGTCATCTTCATCTTGAAGGACAGAGAAGCGGGAAGGGGAGAAAGATGGAGAGCCGGACTTGGAAATGGGTTCAACACGAGATGGTGATTGTGTTTTGTTGGATGGAGCTACAGTTAGCCATTCATCTTTGTTGGTGTTCGTTGTAACGTCCCCTGTCCATGTAGCATCAACGCCAGAGGTAACTATAGCAGCCTCAACAACTTCGATGGACGGGTCATGCAAAGATACATGAGTCTCACCTTTGGTATGGGCATTTGACGGGATTATTTGTTGAAGCTCGTCAATGATCACTTCAAAAACATGTGTAGCACCTGCATTAACAGAGGATGGTAAGACATTAGTGACGGGTGAAGAGACAAGAAGCTGGTAGTTATTGGGTAAGTCATTAGAGATAGTAGGAGAATTGAGAAATGGCTGTGATTGCGTGAGATGTGTTGCGTTCGCGGGATGGGTGGATGAATCCGAGACACCATGTTCTGGTAAAGCAAAGTCATGGTTCACCATAGCAGGCAACCAGGGGAAAGATACCAAGACTGGTTTGTCTTCATTGTCCAATTTGATTTGCTCAATCTGTGGCTTTTCAAGATCAACAACGACTAAAATCCTTAATTCATGCCTAAAGCCAAGATAAATACAGTAATCCCACAACTTATGTAACAACTATTGCTTCATTTTCATGTGTAGGTCTACTTTCATATCTTCCATAATTATATTATTGATGGGAGTCTTCACAATTTCACAATGTGAGTGCTAGATCTGGTATCCAATACCCATATAGTATAATTATAATCAGTAACAGTTATACATGGGGAAGAAGATTCCGAACTCTTCTTTTCAGCTTCTCTAAGTATTTATTGTATTTTCTCTTCTAATGCCTAAAACCATGACATTAATGGCACTTGTCATCACCAAGAAGGATTAGGTTTAAACTTTTGAAACGGCTCAAACTTTTCAGGATTCTGAATCCAACTTATCTTACCAAATCATTTGTCTTTACCTTGTTTCTGAAACCTTTTCATCCTTTTGTACATTTAGTACATCATGATTTTTCCTCATGCATCTCATGCAATTTAGTTAAAGTTCATAAAAAATTGGTTATAATTTAACAGTAATGACTACAAGATAAGGTCAATAGCCAACTTTTAGCTAATAACACAATCCAATTTTCCAAGTTATCGGTATAACCGATCATTTTCATGACATGTGGACTAACTGGAAGGTCTATTGATAACTTTCACTTATTGAGAGATTTAACTGTTTTATATCTCTGAGTTTGTGCTTGTCGTGAAACATCTTTTCATACCATATATCATGTATATTGGCAATTCCACGTTCTCAGTTGCTTATGCAAGTCTGAGTTCATGGTTGCCAACATAAGACAAATAGACATCAAATCTCTGAAATACTTATCCCTGGCATTCCTTTCTGCATGTAGAAGATTTGTCCTAGGCTTATAAAGAATTTCCTTCTCAAGGAAAAATTTCTTTTTCTCTTATTTGAAAACAATTTTCAAGTTACAGTACCATTCGGAAAAAAATCTGATCCATTAAGTTTTTCCTTCTCAAGGAAATATCACATGGAAAAAGCACTATGGAAGTTTACATAACTATAGAAAGAATTAAGGAAGTTAATATGATGTTCAAGAAATTTTGGTATTCCTAACAATTAAGAAAACTCACGCTAAACTCAAAACAATATTTCCTCAAAATGAGTTTAGTGTTCCAAGATCCATATTTCACTAGAATCCAAGTGAACTTTGGCTTAACCCCTGAATATCTAGCTATTTAGGTAAGCAACACCCTTGCTAATTATATCCAATATAACTTTTGGTTGTGGATAACATCTTATGTCTTATCTAACCTTATGTCTCTCAGCCCAAAATCGTTTTGATAGCCTAGTCAAGTAAACCAATCTTATTGCATAGGTATCTGCCAGGGGCGAATCTAAGATTAAAATATTATGGGTGCACAAATATAATTAACAATAGAAAATGGGGGTATACTTAAAAATTAGATTAATATATAGTAAATTGTGGTTAAATTTTTGATTTAATTTTCAAAAGTAGTGGGTGCATGTGCACACTCATTGCTTCATGTACATTCACCTCGGGGTACCTCTCTAGTTCTCAAAACGTTGCAGACCGCTGCTTTGGCAGACCCTCTATACAACGAACAAAGTTTTGATTGTTACCAATTGTCGCACTTAAACTATTACAGACCGCTGCTTTGGCAGACCCGCCATACAACTATTTAAATTTTGACAATAAAACTGGGGAGACATCAAAATACTTGATATTAATTGTAAAACTAAATTATTATTTAATTTATATTCTATTTTAATTTATATATAATAAAAATAATTAAATAATTTGATTCAACAATTGAACCAGCAAGTGATTGGTTCTATCATAATCTAATTAGGATAAATCCAATTAAATAAACACAAAAGAATGAAATATAAAAATTATGAACATATCTTTCTACAAAGATAAGTCTCCAATCTTTTTTATATAAATAAATTAAATCTAATCAAATTAGATTTCCTAATTTTAATCTAATTAGAATTATCAGAGATAAAAGAATTATTTTGATCATATAAAATTATAGCCTTCAAAAATCTAATCAAATTAGATTTCCTAATTCTAATCCAATTAGAATTATCAAATATAAAACAATAATTTTTTATCTCCCTTCATAGTCTAATCAAATTAAATATATATATATATATATATATATATATATATATAAAATCAAATTAGAGCTTTTAAATACCAAACAATTTTAATTCCTAATCAAATTAGATTAATTTCATATTTAAATATATTTTAATTTATATCCAATATAAATAAATAAAATATAATTAATACATATTTCATATGTATCTTGATTGGTACTAAAGTAATTGAATCTATTTTTAATCACATTTAAAATATCAATTAATTATTAATATAATTCATTCAATCAATAAGATAACACAATTTACAAATTTTAAATCTTTTCAAATTAGAATTAAGAAATCGAATTTGGATAGCTAACTAATTTAATTTTATAAAAACCAAACCAAATTGATTTACCATAAACCAAATAGAATAGATCTAACACAAAACAATTTTATTTCTATCTCATACATAAAGAAGCGTACATTGATATATGCGTTAATTATTGAAAATAGCAACACACATGTTCTTAACTTCTATACATGTAGCATGACTATAAAACATGCAACGACTTACAATCAAACACATTGACGATTAACATTTAAATTCGACTAACCATATATCACATATACTTCAACAATAAAATATCAATAATTTAACCATGCTTAGATGAAACAATATATATTAAATTTATATACACGTATATAAAATTAGATGTAAATTCATACTATACACATTGGCTCTGATACCACTGTTAGATTCGTAACAATTTATAACGTTTTATAAATTCTAATTACAAACTTAACTCTCATGATTCATGCAAATATTGAATTAAATCTACATAACAGAGATCTGAATATACCTGGATATTATGCAGCGGAACAACTAATCTGATTAGTTTAAGGTTTCTGAGCACTCCAAGTATCGTGCCTCTACCAGTATCCACACGCACACAAACAGGATCTGACTTAGTATGCTAGTACCGACGAAATCAAATCTCAGAAACCATCAAGACGAATAATTTGTCTCTGCCTTTTTTCTCTAGGGTTTTATTGGTTTAAGGTTAATCTTCACTAACCTTAAGCAAAATATATATATATATATATATGTTAATATGTTAACATATTAACAAAATATGCTTAATGGGCCAAGTGTGGGACCCATGTGAGGTCAAACAAAAATATTCCACACTGAAAAATTAGTCATAGATTGACTAGTATATAAGGAGTGTAATATCCCTAAATAGTATGAGGTCTTTTGGGGTGGTACCCAATAGGAAAGTCGTGCGGGCCTTTGTGTTCCAAAGCGGAAAGTATCATAGTAATGGTTATTGGGCTTGTAGTAGCGGCCCAGGGAATTGAGCGTTACAAGTTGGTATCAGAGCATGGTCGACTCTAGGATGGAATCCAACGGCCGGCTGGTATGCAAGAGGACGTTGCGTTCTCTAGTGGGGGTGATTTATGGGACCCATGTGTGGTCAAACACAAATATCCCACATTGGAAAACTATTCATAGGTTGACTAGTATATAAGGAGTCTAATATCTCTGAATAGCAGTATGAGGCCTTGTGAGGTGGTACCTAATAGAAAAGTCGTACGGACCTTTGTGGTCCAAAGCGGACAATATTATACTAAGGCTTATTGGACTTGTAGTAGTGGCCCAGGGAATGGGGCGTTACACCAAGCCTAATGTGATTCTCTATCACATTACATTGACGTTAACATATGCACGTTGCGTTATATTTATATATATAATCTTATGTACAATATATATATATATATATATCTTATATAAAATATAGGTATTATATTATCAAAATCCAATATATTACTAATCCAATTTTCTTAGGTGTGTGATCATGTAGGATCATATAATATTAGCAATGTATTCATACATCATAGATTATAAGCATGGCCGGTTCATATAGGGGGCGGAGAGTGCGACCGCCCAGCCCAGGGCCCCGACCCATGTTCTACTGATTTAGGGGTCCATTTTTTATAAATTTTTGAAAATTATATATATAATTTTTCATATATATATAAGGTTTTTGAAAAAAAATTATAGTTGAAATCTAATACATAAATTTTTAGTAGTGTTACTTAATTTTTTGTTTTATATATAAATTAAACTTTTAAATGCCCAAAATTACCCAGGAGTCCATAACATTTTTGAGACGGTCCTGATTTTAAGTGGTCTTTAGCAAAACATTATAACCACACAATATTATATAATCGTCAAACCTTGACACTACACCTTTTTCTAGAGTAAGTACAAAAAGATTTAAGGATATTCCCAATATGAAGTGATATATCTTTCTTCATATACAATATGTGGGGTTATATAATACATAGAGTTACTAATATATGTTATGTTAATAAACATAAGGAATTAGTGTTGGAACGTTTTTCCATTTAGATGTAGATAATAAAACTCATAAATTTTATGAAATCGGTACGTTAAAATGGCTAAACTCATGACACTCGACTTTCGGTAAGTATTAGCAACTCTCTGATTCTGATTCATCTCGTTCTCTCTGTTGACGAGTAGCTTAAAGCTATCACATATCTTGATATCAGTAACACTACACATGCAAAAGGATTAGGGCTGATTTTCCCTTGTTTTTCAGTTATGTCTGAAGCTTATGTTTGTTAACGTAGTCGCTGGTTCTACATGATAACTTAAAGCCATCGCTTAACCAAAACGGAGCAGTATCAGTAGCAGACACAATTCAGAAACAAACCCATCAAGTTGAATCAAAGACCAAGCCCAACCAGATGCAAAACGAAGCCCATCAGAAGCTGAGAAATGAGCTCACTAACCAACAACGGTCTTCTGAAAATGGATCATGCACAAAAGACAAAGACAGAGTAAAGGGTGGTGAAAAGCAGAAAGCTCAAGCTGGAAAAAGAGCTAGTACGGTCTCACCAATCCCAATTCACAACCGTTTTGATTTACTCTCTTGCGGCGAAGGATAGCCAAAACCCTAGTTCTACTTTATTTATAGATTTAGAACCTTGTAATCAAGCAAGAAAATCAAATATGAAATCTTTATCTCTATCTCTCTATTTCCTCTATTGCTTTCATGGTATCAGAGCCATGGAAACAAATATAGAGCTCTATTCTTGCCCAAGTCTTAATTTCACAAAATGTGTTACTATCAGACTCATAAACAAAAAATACATTCTACAGAAATCTCAATTTGAAACATTTCTTTCGGGTCAATCCTTACTTGGTTTTTTGATAGGAGAGCTGCCGAAGCCTTCACATACTATGATTGTGCCAGTCATTGTTGGAAGAGAAAATGGAGTTCAAAACCCAAATTATGCAGATTGGATCAAGGCAGACCAGGTTGTGAAGTCTTTGCTTCTGGGATCCTTTTTAGAAGATATACTAAGTGTGGTGGTTGGAGCAAAAACGTCTCAGGAAGTTTGGGTTATGTTGGCCAATCATTTCAACCAGGTCTCTTCATCTCGCCTATTTAAGCTTCATAGACATTTGTACAATACAATAAAAGGGGATAAATCCATGTATGCGTTTAAGCAGAGAGTATGAGCCCATTATCACCTTTGTAGAAAACTCACTTGGTCTCCAATCATGATCTACCTATGAAGATGTCACCTACAAGCTCCTAGGATATGATGAATGCCTCCTGAAATATGCAGAAACAACAAGCCCAACTCATTATCTTCCTTTTAATGTTGCAGTTTCAAACAATGGTCATATCTACTATAAAAATAGAGGCTGAACAAACTCCATAAACATATATGGTAATAACAGAGGCCACAAATCATTATCTACTAGAGGTCATGGTTTTCATCAGCAGTTCATCTCATCTCAGCGTTCCATTGCGTCCTCTGATGGTGATAACAGGCCCACATGCTACATATGTGGTAAGATTGGTCACCCTACTCTTCAATGTTGGCACAAACTCGATAACAGTTACCAACATGGAGATGTATCCACTGCTCTTACGGCTATGAGGATCACATATGTTATAGACAGTGCTGGAAGTGAGTGGTACCCAGATTTATATTGATGACTCTGAATTTTCACGGTTTTTAAGCGTGCATACATCATATTTATAGTTGATTTCACTTACCTTAGCGTTTTTAGGATTTTTGCATATGCACGCATTTTGGAGGTTTTTCATGACTTTCAGGTATTTTTGGGAAGGATTTGAGAAATTCTAGAAAAACAGCACTTGACGTTGGAATGGACTTGGCACTCAGCACTCAACTGTGGAATGGACTGAACTTACCTCCAAGCAGCTGCAGGATCGATCCCAACTCAGTGCAGGATCGATCCTAGGCAGCTCTGCAGCGAAACAAGATCGATCCCACTCAGCAGTCTCGGGATCGATCTCAACTCAGCACAGATCGAACTCAGCTCACCTGAGATTGAACCTGCAACAAGCCTGGATCGATCCCAGGCAGTCCTGCAACGAACCTGGATCGATCCCAAGCAGCTCTGCAACAAAACAATCCAATTCTGCAGTCTTAGTTCCAACGTTTCTGGTGAAGTCTCGAACAAAGCCAAGGAAGTGCACAAAGACAAAGCAAGAGTAAGAAGAAGGCTCATCAGATCGATCTCACTTGTCTTGGGATCGATCTCAGGTATTCAACGCCGGGATCGATCC
>OVBE01002306.1:0-30202 GCA_900406425.1 Iberis pinnata | reverse complement strand
AGTGATCATGCAATTTCACATTCCAAGTAGGGTGCGGTTTTACTTCAGACAATTTCAGGATGCATTAGACAACTAATAACCATGGCACTAACACTTTCTGAGAAAACAACATATTTACAAGGTAATCACCTTCCTAGTACCCTAAGCATGTGCAACATCCTGTATGCAACTACATGAAATGAAAATGACACTCTATTTTTGAAGAACAATTTTCGAAAATGTTTCAGATTTTTATGGGTTTTTGAATGCTAATAGATGTTGTATGAGATGCATTGCAAGTTGGAGACAAAGGAACAAATAAGTAGATTTCATTAATAGCAAGGGGTGTCCTTCCGAATTCTCCCCCAAACTCGAATTACACAGACTCTGTGTAATTCAAAATGTGGATTCGACTCTAGGAAGGACATGATAGATATAAAGCAGTAAAGACATTTTAATCATCAGCAACAAATGAAAACAGAAATCACAACAAGCAGACAAGGATCAAAGCATAACAAATAGATTAGATAATGAAGGAGGGGGGGGTGGGATGGACCTCGGTCGGCCTAGTCACCTAGGCGAAGGTTCGAGATAGAGCTCACAACTGATCCTAAGGGCGTCATATTGGAGATGATGTTCCTTAAATCATAGAAGTTATGACAGAACCCTAGATTTTGATCCCGGTCAAATTCGATCCTTCCGCGGTCGGGAAGTAGGAGAACTGCTTGCCTTTGGTATTCCAGCTCGAATAGATAGCAAAACCGGGAGTTAAGAATCCCTATGATGAATAGATTTTCCACCAAGTAATCAATGTTCAGCAGTTTCGATGAGTGAACGCGTCCTCTAGGTCGTATCTGAAGCCTCTCGAAAATTGGTGTTATCCACCCTCCGATACTTAGTTCTGGTCCGTCTGGTCCTTCTGCATCCAAAGCCATTTTTTGTATCTCAATAGGTCCACTAAAAACAGCTTGAGGGGGCAAGGTTGTAGCCACATTAGGTTAGGGAACAGATGTTGGTTATGCAAAGAGTCACGTAACCTGCGAGCGACACCCAGCAGTAGGAACCTCAGTTCTTGCATGGTTACTATGCCAGTGTCCTTCCTAGCATAGAATGAGTGTGCTAGGATCTGTTGTACATATCTTATGGCTGGTTGGCGGATGCTGGAACTTTTTTGTCTGTCCTCGTTGAAAATTTTCTGCTGCTATCTCATTCCAAACAAGTTCCACTTCCTCCTCAGCATTCTCGAAATGATTTGGTTGATCCATCTGGCACATAAAACCGTTGATTCTCCCTAGGTCCCCGAAAGTGACTCTTTTTGTCTCCCCATCCAGCGTTTTGAAAGTTATAAAACCTCCAAAGATGTTAACAATGGAAATATCATCAAAACGGTAGATTACCCGTAGGGATGCAAGGAACATGCAAGTTTCCTCCTGGTAAGCTTTCTGGTTATGGTTGACTATGTTTGATATCATCACATTTCCTAGGATGTGTTGGTATTCTCTTTGGATGTCAAGAGTGTTCAGAGTCTCGAGGTCAGGAAACGTTGACCCCGTAAAGTCCAGTTGCATCAACTTCTCATAGATTTCTTCTTCTGAATGGCTTGCTTGGCAATCACGCGGCATTGTGTTCCTAAAAGGTAAACATGTAAAAGAGTGTGTGAGTGTTGTCGAAGTGCTTATAGTGTTCAAAAAGTGCTGCATATGCATTCTTAAAATTAGCTTTGATGCTCAAGCTATTCCTAACAAGTTAAATTCATGGTTTTGACACTCTTTCTTCTCCCTTGGTTTAAATCGATTTTTATAAACAGAAAATTGGCTCAACCAAAACGTTTGTATTCATGAAAGAATGAAAACATTTTTGTAAAACAAAAAGTGAAATCGATGAGTAAAGATGAAGTTCGAAAGGAGAAGGGGTGAAACCTGTTTTTGAAAAAGTTAGAGCTTGTTGAGAAATCCTTTTTAGAGAAATGATACTTGATGAAATGCCTTAGAGAAACAAAAGAGTTTGTATAGAAGATTGTTTTGAAGTTGATGAAAGGAGAAGTTAGAGGTACTCCCTCATATATATGGGGTTTAGGTGATGAGTGGAAGTTTGTGGTGGAGGAGTAAAGAGGGAATATTGGGGTGTGGGCTGTGTAAGGGAATCTTCGAAAGCTTGAGTGGTCACTTCCCTTAGTGGTGGTGTAAGAGAGGTGATGTTTTGTCCATGGGGTAAAAGGATGCAAGTGGGAATGGAGGTGTACTCTTGTCCTTGAGTGAGAGGTGCTTGATCGAAAATTACACTCCATTGGTTCAAAATGTTTTTGTTTTGGTCGGGTTGATTGCATCTTCAACAACCGGTTTGATAACGTTTGAAGCATGATGATCGATCTTGTGGTTGAGTACTAGATCGATCCCGGTGTAAAGGTTCAGATCGATTATCGATCACATGTTGTCGTTGTGATTAGATGGATCGATCATCTTGTTGTTCATGGGATCTATCTCGAGGTAAGTGTGGATCGAACTCCTTCTTTGAAAACGCATTGGTCCGGTCATCCTCTCACTTGATCATCATGTTTAAGATGCATATCAACCATGTCCCATTTCTTTTCTCATTGCAAGGTTCCCGAGACTCAATCCATAAGTACCTAAGACACCAAAACAAGATGAAACTAAAATGCATTAAGTCAAATACTTAAAATTTAAAGACATTGAAATTGTAATATATATAGAAAGATATACATGGGACTTCCTCCCAAGTGAGCTTGTTTTAAGTCACAAAGTTTGACTTCCTGTTTTTAGGATTAGTGACCCTGAGACGGTTCTCCGAAGAGAACCGAGGTCTTTTCTGAGAAAGCTCCCTTATCGTAGTTCTTGTCAACCTTAGAGTTCAATGTTGGTTGTTTATCAACTTCTATAGCAAGTATGATGTCTTCCTCTGAAAGCACCTCTTTGATCATGAAGGTCTTGGAACACAATGGATCCATATTCCCAAGATAGTACTTGAACCTTTTGATTCTCAAGGTTTTGAGTTGAGGCTCCAAGTATTTTTCAGAGATTGGATTGTTCGAAGGAGGCTTAAGAGGTGGCACACGTTCAGATTGAGGTTCGAACTTAGGAATTCCTTCTCCAGGATCCTCAAGGTTGTCTTCACCTTTGGACATTTCCAATGTTCTGATTTCCTTAACTTCAGTAGAGAATCCTTTATCAGGCTCTTTGACAGGTTTGAAGACTTCATAGTGCATATCAGACTTTGTTGGTTCCCTTGCCAACTCATCTTCAACTGTTCAACACTTGAATACCCATTCTTCGGGTTGTCTTCATTCAATTCCTTCTCAGATATCAGCTGACCTTGGGCAGTGAGATCCTTGGTATTGATCTTTATGTTGAAGATCATCTTTGGTCATCTCCCTATGTGCAGCTTGATGCGACCCTTCTTGATTTCGATTACAGCTCCAACCGCTGCTAGGAACGGTCTTCCGAAGATCAATGGATCCTTAGGATTTTCATCCATCTTCAATACCACAAAGTTTGTGAGTATTGTTACATCTCTGATCTTGATGGGTAAGCTCTCCAATATGCTAACATGATGCCTAATTGATCTGTCTGCCATCTTCAGATTTATGTGTGAGGTCTTAAAATCATCCAGTCCTAACTATTCGGTAGTGGACATAGGCATAAAGTTGACTGAAGCTCCTAGATCACAAAGGCATTCATCAAAAGTGGCAGTTCCAAGTGAGCAGGGTAGTGTGAATGAACCAGGATCTTCTTGTTTTGTCGTTTTCAATGAGTTGCATTCTTCAGGAGGTTCCACCTCTTCTTGAGTTACTTCTTCCTTCATGGATTTAGCAAAAACCTCAGGGTATTTTGCGATAATTTCCTTCTTGAATCTTGAAGGGAAGGGTAACCTCGGGACGTATGGTGGTGAAATGAAGGGTGCATCCTTCTGTTGTGAAACAGATGATTGCTCAGCAAGAGATGGTTTATTGATTACTTCTGGTGGAGGTTGCAATGGCTTCTAGGCATTGGTTATTGCAGGTTCAACTTCTTCAGCTTAGTTTAAACACGAACTCCCCTCCCCAACTAGAGTCACACTGTCCTCAGTGGAAGTTGGAGTATTGGTAGAAGACATCTTGTTTAGGTAAACAGCATTGATGTTGATGTAATCTTTTGGGTTATGCACAGACTTTCTTGGTAGATGACCATTTCCAGAATTTGCAGAAGTTGAAGTCGATGCGGTTTTTCCCTCAAGAATGGTGACCCTGGAGGTGAGATTGTCAATCTTGGAGTAGATTGCACCAAATGATGTATCCATCTTGTGTTGGAGTTCACCTAACTTCTTTGATGTTTCCAATGCGTAAGTAGCTTGGCCTTGAAGTAGTTGCTGCAAGGTAGCTTCGATGTTGAAGGGTTGAGCAGGAGGTTGAGTAGATGCGAAACCAGGAGGTATACCAGTAAGGTGTTGTTGCTGTGGTTGCTGAAACCATTATGTTGTTGCTGCTTGGGGTAGTAACCTCTGCTCTGGTTGAAGTTGTTGAAGGGTTGAGAGTTCTTCTGCTGTTGAGGTGGGTACACTTGGTTTTGAGGATTAGCAACATTGTTGCTTCTGTAAGAAAGACCAGGGTTGTTAGAGTAGTTGAAGTACCCTTTGTTGTAATCCCCTTGGTTATGCACATAGCACATCTCTTCTTGTTGTTGAGCTTCGGCAGCTTGAATCTGGAGTTGTTCTTCATCAGAGATGAAGTGAACCTGATGTTGTTAACCCAGAAGTAACCTGTCAAACTTCTAATTCAATGCCTTTATCTCCTTCTTAGTTCCATCATCATATGCAGAAGGACCTCTAGGTTTTCTATCGTAGTCTTCACTGTAGATCCGATCAGACTGGGCAAGATTCTCAACCAACTCTCATCCGTCATCAACTCCATTGTTGAGGAAGTTCCCGTTACTTGCAGTATCCAGTAGCATTCTGATCTTTGGCAGGAGACCTCTATAGAGTGTGCTGAGCAATGAAGCCTTGCTGAAACCGGGGTGGGGGCACTGCATAGTGTAGTTTTTAAAATGCTCCCACGCCTCAGAGAAGGTTTCAGAGGTCTTCTGTGCAAACCCAGAAATTTCATTCCTCAAGCGTGCTGTCCTTAAAGTTGAGAAGAACTTCGCAAGGAATGCCTTCTTACAGGCATCCCATGTTGTAATTGAGTTCCTGGGGAGTGACTTCTTCCACCGATGTGCCTTTTCCCCCAATGAGAATGGGAAGAGGCGTAGCTTGAATGCGTCTTCATTCACACTGTTGGTCTTTGTCAAACTATAGAACCTGTCGAACTCATCCAGGTGATCAAGTGGGTCTTCCAAAGGTAACCCATTGAACATGTTGCTCTGGACCATAGCAATGAGACTATGCTTGATCTCGAAGTTGCTGTTCTGGATTGTAGGTGGATTGATTCCATGTCTGATGTTGTGAGTGTTTGGGTTGTCACCAGCACCAATGGTGTTCTGGTTTTCTCGTTCAATGTTGTCTGCCATGTTGAGGGTTCAACTTTCTCAAGTGTTCCAGACGTTCTTGTTCACATCTTGTCCGAGAGTGTTCTCGTTCAAGAGCTCTGATGTTGTCAACGAGTGGAAGCAAGTCAGTTGGTCATCTGCTTCTTAGGTTCATACAATGCGAAGCGGGTACCTGAAAAGAAAGCAAACAAGGTAGACTGGTAAGTAAGAACGTAAAAGAAAGGCTTGATCTGAAAAGATCCAAAATCCAGAATGTAATAACAAATCCCAAATGGCAATGGTGCCAAATTGATAATAGGATTTTAAGGTCCCGGGTTATCAATCAACCCATCATTGTAGTATAGATGGGTTTGTCAATCCATAATGGGAGTGTGCTAAGAAATCTGGATGTATTGGATACCTTAAAGTTAAGCTAAATGTTAAAAGGGGGTTTGGTTGCTAAAAGGTCCTAAGTGCAATGAACATAAAAAGCATAAAACAGAAAACAGTAGAAAACACTTTGGATGAAAAACAGAGTAAAAGCAAGAAAGGGTAAAAGGTGCAATCAATGTAAAGCAGTTCCTGAGGACAAAGGATAACTGACATGGGAATCCATCATGGGATACTTAAGTACCTAAAATACCTCAAACAATGAGATAACCCCTAGATAGTAGCTATACATACAATAAATTCCAATTCCTTGGCAACCAATCTCAAGCAAAGCAATCACAGACTCAACTGCCGTCATAGACAGTGACTACCTAGCAGGCATTAACCTCTACTACTCTAGCTAACTCGTTTCCCACATCTATTCACAGAGAAGGGGAAACGAATATCTGAAACCCCCTCGGTCCAGTCACCTCTAGTAACTCACCTTCCGGTGTTGTAGGGCCTAACGGCGGGTAGGAGTACAATCAGCATTAAGCTGAGGAGGAACAGAAAGGATCTAAAAACAATCAACTTAGGCACCCAAGCAAACCCAGAACATACACCCTAATCTACCTTCATCCTCAGAAACTTGGATGACTACTCACTACTCATGGGAGTAGAAGCAGATGAAATAGCAAACATAACTTCAAACCTAAACATGCAGATCTAAGAAGAACAACAAGAACACACACCCAGAAATGAAGAACAACAATGAAACAGTAAACAAAAACAGAAGGTTAAGGCTTAAAACAAAAATAGAGATGCACAAACTAAATAACAAAATAAAGCTAAACAAGAAATCAAAGTAAAAACAGTAGATTAACTTAAAACTCAAAATAAGTCTGGTTTTTACACCAAGAACATGAAGAACAAACTAAAGAAATGAAAACCTAAGACAAAACCTTAAAAAAAAAACTAAAGTTTGTGCAAATGGGGGCGAATTAGGGCTTTTATAATGTTCAGAGAAAATCCCTAATTCCAAGTAAAGAAAAAATGCCAATCATTATCTTGGATCTTGGGCCTTGATTCAGGTGGTATCCGGATTTGAGTTGGTCGGGTCGGAGCGTTGTTGCCTTCGAGTAGGTGAGTGCACGATCGATCCAGGCTGAAGATGCTTGCTTGGGATCGATCCAGCTGAGATGCGTCCAAAGTGCGTCTGAGGTTGGGATCGATCCTGGCATTAAGTGCCTGAGATCGATCCAGACCTTGGTGGGATCAACCTCTTCTGTTTCCTTCTTATTCCTGCTTCATCTTCGTGCACTTCCTTAGCTTCATTTGAGACTTCACCAAAAACGTTGAAAGAGAGAGAGGGGGTCGATCCAAGTAAGAGCTAGGATCGATCCCTGCTGAGTTGGAATCGATCTGAAGTGGTTACGGGATCGATCTGGTAAGTGTCAGGATCGATCCTGCAAGTGTTGGGATCGATCCCGAAGGTGCTGAGTTGGGATCGATCTTGCTTCGACGCAGAAGTTCCTAAGATCGATCATGCATAGTGTTGGCATCGATCCTGCCTTGGTTCTGAGGTAAGTCCAGTCGATTCCATGCTGAGTGCTGCTCCATTCAACGTTAAGTGCTGCTTTTCTGAAATTTCCCAAATCCTTCCTAAAAACTCCTGAAAGTCCTGAAAAGTCTCCAAAATGCATACGTATGAAAATTCTAATGCAAAAGTCCTAAAAATCTTAAAATTAATGAAATCAACCATAAATGTGATGTATGCACGCTTTTAGACCTCAGAATTGATGCTAATTGATATGTAAAATCCATGAAAATTCAGAGTCATCAATTCCTATTCACCCAGATGACCAGGACAAGACGACATTCACATGTCCATTTGGTATCTATGCATATCGCAGAATTCCCTTTGGATAGTACAATGCCCCAACGACTTTTCAAAGATGCATGATGTCCATTTTCACTGATCTAATTGAACACATCATGGAAGATTCCTCTGTCTATGGATCTTCCTTTGATTTTTGTCTTGATAATTTGTGCAGGGTCCTTCAGAGATGTGGGGAGAAATATTTGGTGTTTAATTGGGAGAAGTGTCATTTCATGGTGCAAATGGAATTGTGTTAGGACACAAGATTTCTTAGAACGGTATTGAGGTTGATAGAGCCAAGATTGAGGTTATGACTAACTTGCAAGCACCCAAATCTGTGAAAGATGTTTGCAGCTTTCTAGGACATGCTGGTTTCTATAGGAGGTTCATTCAGGACTTCTCAAAGATCGTCAGACCTCTTACAAACCTTTTGTGCACGGAAGTCAGTTTCGAATGGGATGATGAATGCCAAAGCTCTTTTCTCGTGATCAAGGGAGCTCTTGTTAGTGCTCCAATAGTTCAACCACCAAACTGGGATTTGCCTTTTGAGGTAATGTGTGATGCCAATGATTATGCAGTAGGTGCAGTTCTTGGACACCGAAAGGACAATAAACTTCATGTTACCTATTATGCCTCAAGAACACTAGATGGAGCTCAATGCAATTATGCCACAACTGAGAAGTAATTACTAGCAATAGTCTTTGCATTTGAGAAATCCAGATCCTATCTAGTATGATCCAAAGTAGTAGTCCATACCGATTATGCGGCTTTGAGGTATCTCCTGAACAAAAAGGATGCTAAACCTAGATTAATGCGTTGGATTTTGCTTTTACAGAAAATAGACTTGGAGATCAAAGACAAACGAGGGATAGAGAATGGAGATGCAGATCATTTATCCAGATTGAGAGTGGAAGATGAGGTTCCAATTGATGATAACCTACCTGAGGAGCATATCTATTCTATTAGCACTAGAGTGGATGAGAACCTTTCTATCCCTAAACTCTCTAAATCTGCAGTAATTACTCCTTGATTTCGTGATTTTGCTAATTACCTTGCTGATGATGTTGAACCACATGACTTTACAGGTTACCGAAAGAAGAAGTTATTAAGGGATGTCAGACATTATTACTGGGATGAACCTTATCTTTACAAGCTATGTTCAGATGGGATGTTTCGGAGATGTCTGCCTGAGGAGGAGATTCATAATGTCTTATAACATTGCCATAGTTCTGACTATGCTGGCCACTTCGCTACATTTAAGACTGTTTCTAAGGTGCTTCAAACAGGTTAATGGTGGCCTACAATGTTCAAGGATGCTCATGTGATGGAAGCTCTCATTTCATCAATAGGGTCTTTGATGGTTTACTCAAGAACCATGGAATCAAACAAAAAGTGGCTACACCATATCATCCATAGACTAGTGGTCAGGTAGAAGTTTCCAATAGGGAGATCAAAGCCATATTGCAGAAAACAGTGAATGGATCCCGAAAGAATTGGTCTTTGAAGCTAGATAGTGCTCTTTGGTCCTACATAACAACATTCAAGATTCCTTTAGGTAATACTCCTTTCAATCTAGTTTATGGAAAAGCTTATCATTTACCTGTAGAACTGGAGCTTAAAGTTGCATGGACTGTCAAGTTGCTGAACTTTGACATGAAGACCGTAGTAGAAATACGTCTAATTCAACTCCATGAGTTAGAAGAAGTTCGACACATAGCTTATGAGAACTCCAGGATCTATAAAGAAAGGACTAAAGCTGCTCATGACAAGAAGATCATCCCAAGAGATTTTCAACCAGGTGAGCAGGTGTTGCTCTATAACTCTCGCCTGAAGCTTTTCCCTGGTAAGTTGAAATCCAGGTGGTCTAGACCGTTTATGGTCAAAGAAGTGAGACCGTATGGTGCGGTTTTTCTATTTGATCACCAAGGTGGCGAGTTTGTTGTGAACGGTCAAAGGCTGAAACCTTATTTAGCTACTTCTGAGCTTACAGATTTCACTGACATACCTTTTTCTGATCCTACCTCTAATTAGAGGTAAGTACCACCGTCAATCTATTGACGTTAAACAAGCGCTAAGTGGGAGGCAAGACACTGTTTTGGTGTTTTAGTTTAGTTACTTATTAGATTGAGTTAGTTCTATTTTAGTTACTAACTTGCTGACTTTTAGTGTTGAGTTATATGAGATTCAGGAATTGCAAGAAACCTTAACATTTAGGAAAAAGAAGCCCGACTCAAAATGCACGATCAAGAATTTAGTGCCCGATCGGGCATTTGCCACTGGCAATTTTTGGCTTTTGAGATCGATCAGGCTTTAGCTGGGATCAATCGGGCATTTTTGTGTAGAATTTTTTCTAAGGAAACTGCACGATCGGGAAGTTGTCCCTGGAATTTTTTACAATAAGTGCCCGATCTGGCACACTTGTGCACGATCGGGCACACTTGTGCACGGTCGGGCACACTTGTGCACGATCAGGCACTCCTTCAGGTAACCAGATAATCACTTAATTTTAACCGGATTTTTGGCATTAAATCGGGTTTGATTCGAATTGGACCGATTTTACACCTCCTTCTCCTTTTTCACTCGAATTTCATCCCCCTTTCTCCATTATTTCATCCTCAAAAGCTTCATACTCTCTCCAACTCACCAATCTCCATCTCCATAAAATCTCATATGTTTTGACGTTTATGGGCTTAAATCGGTTTCCACCGCCTAGTTTATCTTTCCCAAACACCCGAGTTTTACTCTCCGCACGATCTTTGGGGTATAATAGCTCGAGCTTGTTTTGTCTTGAAAAATAAGAAAATGACATTTATCCGCAACCTGGCTATCCGTCTCACGGTTAAGATTCTCAGCGTTCTTTTCTACAGCAAGGATGAGGCCAGTTTTCTTCGGAACCAAGAGCTAGAGTTCATACATTATGCTCTTAGCCGTTTTACTTTAGACGCTTATGAGACCAATCAAGATCGTCACACTCATGATGCCAACATTGGTTGGTTGTTTCCTGAGATATTAGATGATAGGAAATTCACCACTTTGAGGAACCCGACGCGCATCGAGATGATGGGTAGCTTGATTACCCCACTTTTACAAGCTGTCGGGATTCCACTTCACCTTTTTCCTCACGAGACAAAGACTAACTCGGTTGATTAGAGGCACATTGCTAATACTAAGTGGTTTGCTCGGTTTCGTGACTACCTTTTTGAGAACATGGATGGTCAGATTTGTGAGATTCGTTTGTTGTAGCCTGAGTTGACTAGCATCACCTCGTTCGCCAACATTCAGTTCTTACCAGGTATTGAGCATCTCAATAGACCTCCAAATGCAGTTCTTGAAGCACTGCGACTTTCTGGACGACGCCGTCTCAACCAGAGACGACCTCGATCTTTGAGCCCAAATGATAAGGTTCCCTAGGATGATGAGGAATATATTCTCCAGCCGGTTCGAGACGACATAACTCAGGCCGAGCAAATTGCATGGATTATTGACTCGGAGTAACGGAAAAACAAATTGATGCGGGACAACAACAGCTTGATGAAGCCGATTCTGAGGATTGTTTCGGGTTGCTTCCGGCCACCGAGACGTCACAATGACCATGAGCCAGAGCATGCTGAGCAGCAAGATGTTCGTGATGGATCTGGTCACTATTCTGATTGAGAGAGAGTTTGAACTTGATTTGTAGTATTTTCCCTATCATTGAGAACTCATGTTATTTTCTATTTTCTTTATTTTCATTCTTTTTTTTCTATTTTGTCCTTCTCCCTGATTTATTTTCACACTAGGATGGTGTGAAGTAAGTCTGGGGGAGGGAGTATGTACTAACGCGGATCTAACATTTATTTCAGGTGTTTTGTCAGAGATGATGATTTTTCAAAATGTTTGTTCTGAATTCGCTGAGTCTTATCGAGTCGAATGAACCATGATCAAAATCAATGATGATAAATAACCAAGTGTGGGTATGGTATTTTATTTCTCTAGACTACTAACCTAGATTAATTGCTGAGATTAGCATTAGAACCCCATTGTTGATTGCTTGTTTCTGAAAGTTCTGGTCTTTTGAGTTATTAATGATTTGATGCTAGCTCTGCCATGATAGGACTTAATATGAATTTAAATTATTCTTTATGGTGTTGATATACTCTGAAAATTACGTACCTTGCTCTTCAGTGTTCTGTAAAACCGACAAGTTCTTTCAGTACGGTCTGGGTTCTTTCTCTCTCTCTCCCTTCAAAAAATAAAAAGGAAAAGGTTCAGAAAAATGGTTGAAAGCGTGACCTAGAAGTCCGTAGTCAACCCTAGCGAATTGCCGTCTGCTTAAAAAGAAAAAAATGATGAAAAGAAAAGAAAGAAATGCGCATAAATGCGAAGAAAAAAAAAGAAAAGTAGTAAAATAAGAAAAAGAAAAGTAGCAAGATAACAAAAAGAAAAAAAGAAGTGAGAAAGGAGAAAAAAATCAGCACCGGAAGTTGGTTAATGCTCTGTTTGGTATGGGCATTTCGATAGAAGAGCTACTTGAGTAATTTGATTGATATACCATAGGTGAGAATGCATGTATCTAAATTTAAATGAATTTAAAGAGCTGGTTGATATGATTTGATACTTGATTGATTTGGGATTTAGAGTAGGCAACAAGTTATTGGTTTAGTGGTCGTTAACAATTCATTCAAAGTGGTTGTTTGAGATTAGTGTCTTTTGAAATTTGAAAATATTCTTATGGTTTTTGAGATTTTGTGAGTTCTGTGTTGTCCATTTCAAACCTCTTCTCCAGATTAAATCTTGCTTTACTTGAGGACAAGCAAAGATCTAACTATGGGGAGTTGATATTACTCGGTTTTAATGCATAATAGTGGGCATTTATGTCTGCTATTCTGCATTATTCCGAGTGTTTTCCTTGCAAATTTGGTGCATTTTCAGGATTCTAGGTGTTCGGGTCGTTTGGGATTTTAAAGGAGCGTTTCAGAACATTTCAGAGCATTTCAGAACATTTCAGAGCATTTCAGAACTTTCAGAAGTATGAGCTAAATGAAGAAACAAATGCACGATCGGGCCACACATGTGCCTGACAGATCGATCGAGGACGTACAAAACAATCGGGCAACCTTTCAAAGTGCCCTATTGGGCACTAGAGAGATCGATCGGGCACTTAGCCCGAGAAGAAACAGAAATTTCTAATTTTTGCACTGAAGTCCTCAACTTTATCCCAAATTTCTAATTTTGGCTTGGGTTAATTTTTTTTTTTTTACACTTTCATACTTGGCAATTTTGAGAGCTTTTACTAGGAAATGAATTCTTGAACCTTGTATTTGGAGAAGAGATTTCTGAACCCTTTTATAATATATATTCTTATTTTAATCATGTGTTCTTCTTTGATATTGTGTTGTTCATCCTTCGCAATGTCTGAGTAGTTCATTAGTTAGGTTTTAGGGTTTCCTAGGGAAACCAGGTTTGAATGTTATGATTAATCTTGTAGGATTAAATTTGTTAGGCTCTTAGTCTAAATTTATTCTTAATGCATGAATTAGCTTGATCACCTAGTTCATGATAATAGGTTGATAAATACAAAGAGATTTTATTTCAAAATCTAACCTAATTTAGATGAATAAGTGATTTTACTTGCGAGAGTATTGTTTTAAATTCTTATGAACAATTGAATCAGATTTGTAATACATGATCAAATTATTTAAAAAATGGCAATGTTTGTTTCTGGTTATACGAGCATAGGGTTTAATACTCGGAGATGATATTATTTTTTATTCCCTTTTCATGTTGAGAACTATTTTCAAACAAAATCTTGCATGTTAACTTGACTTTAAACCTGAATACGTACGGATTTCCCTAATGCCTATCATTTTTTATGTTATTGTTTTCAAACCGCTTTTACTTATTGTTTTGATTTGCTACAAACAACCATCTTATTATTCTGGTTTAGCTTGATTTGAAATTAAAACTAAATTGTGTGCTTTCTGGTCTCTGTGGATTCGACCCTAGCTTTACTACATTGAACTGTTCTCTGCAGTATTAGTTTAGGATTAAATTCTTAACATATCACCAGCGTCTAGCGGCGGCCACTGTACATCCTTTTCCTTGTTTTTCTTTCCCTGGTTCTCGGCGTGAAGTCCCCTTCCCAAGGCTCCTCTGTTGTCCCCTCGACCTTCCTTGTCCACTAGCGTCGACTCTCATTAGCCAGAATCGCTTGCTTCAAGCTTGGATACAATTCTTCGACCACGGATCCTCTGTTGCATGCACGTCACGATATTAATTTATGTTATAGGTTCTCTCCTCACCGTTACTTTCATCTTTCTCGATGCATGCGGTTGAGTCGAAACATTCAAGGTCCGTTCTGGCCCGATCTATATGGTTCCCATTGCATGCATTCCAACACACATCGCTTTGGGAAATCAGTGTTATACTTCTGGTGGAGTTCCGGTGACACAAGATTAGTAGTTCGGCAAGAGCAAGACTCTTGGTGGTGGGCTTCTAGGTCTTTTCCTTTTTTGTTGGGCCATCGATCAAGCCTCTTTCAAATAATGGGCCTTGTTTCCTTAATTTTTCTTTTGTATTTTAGTGTGTGTAATAATGTCAACAAGTTAAGTTTATTATTCTTTAGGGGATCTCTTTCCGGACAACCGTTTCCTATGCTACTCTCTCGTCTCAGTTTTCGACTGATCTATAAGGATGAACGGGTAACGCCTCTTTGTAGACAGTTAATATTTACCTTAAATGTGTCACTTGTTGGAACTAATTATCTTAGTATAGCTTTAATATATTCATCTATGGATGATCACATGTTCCCTTTGTGGGATTGTAACTTTTCCGTCATGGGATTAGTACCTGTTGTGGATATATTTTAATCTAATATACTACTATCTTGTTGACAAAAAAAAGTTTATAGATTATTTTGATTAAATCATCTTTTTACTAATTTGAAGTTTATTCGGATTAATGACATTGATTCTGTCCGTGACAAGCAATTTTTTGTTGTTTATAGAAGTTTCGTTAACCAAACATCGTTTTTTGACCACCTCAAGAATAAGACATCATTTCTAGTGTTTAAACCGTCGATCCACGAAAAGGAGGAGAAACACAATATGTTGTATAAGAATCTATTTTTTTTTTTTGTCAAACAAGAATATATCTAAACTACGAAATACGGATAGTTTGTGAATAGAAGTTTAATATAAGTAAGAAAACTAGGGGTATTCAATGTGGATAAACCGAACTAAGCTGATCCGAATCGAATTATCCTATATGGTACGGTTTTGGATAAATCGTATAAACCGTTTGGATATATATTTTTAAAAATCATGGATATGAATATGGTATGAATATTAACCGATTAAACCAATAAAAATCGACATTTTTAATTTAAATAATATATATATATATATATAATATGTACAGATTTATAATTTACTTTAAAAAACCTATGTAAACAAGAGCTAGTGATGATTGACATTACAATATGAGAGTTCAATAATTTATTATTTTTTATCATCGTAAGTTTTGATCTTTCTCTTTTATGACTTTATAATAAATTATCATAACTTCTGTTGTTTTTTTATTTGCATTGATCACTTTTTAATCAACAAGTAAGGACATCGTTTAACTTTTAAAATTTGAATTTTCTACTTTATCACTTTTTAACTAAAGTGGAACTAGTATAACTAGTTTATTTACTTGTTATCACATTTTTTATGTACAAGTATACCAATCAATAAGAAATTTACATGTTTACTAAATTAAAAATAAATATAAAATTATATATATGATTTTTGGTAAAAAATTCAATAAACCGAAAACTGACAGCATCCAAATCGAACAGAATAGAACTAGATATGGCTTAAATATGGTAACTATTTTTCAAAAAGATTTTCCATGAAGCGATCTAAAATGAGATGATCATAGGTTAACCAATTAGATGGCAATGATTAACAATTAAGCAATGATCATCTGGAAATAATTAATTCAATATACAGTTGAGATAGACCTAGATGGCGATCTAGGTTTCCACAATACATAAGAAAATTTGGGCTTTTTCGTAACACATTTATAAACCAAGAAGGCCATCTAGGTTTCCACAATTTTATAGTCAAGGAAAAACAGAAAGACTACTTGAGAAGAGATTATTGGTTTTGAGTGTTTTAGAGGTCTTTCGGGTGTGTGAACAAAGTCTATGAGTGCATTTCTACAACATGAATGACTGATATAACTTTACGAAAATATATTTTATAGTCTACAAAAAATACTAGATACTCCATATTACTTCTTAAAAGTAACCTAGACAAATTTGTTCATGATTTTTGTCGCCACGAATTGCATAGTTTAATTTTTATTATTCCACATTATGTATTTTTGGTGATCTAGATAAAATCTTTTAACTGGTCCCTACCTTAAAAAATATTGTCTAGGATAGGTACTCTGTAGAATGTTATGTTTATTATTGATGTATAGGACAAAATGTATATCACCCAAAGATTACGTACAATAAAGTTAAAATGTGAATCAAGTAAATTACAATAATTTAGAATAAGTGATTTATATATTTTCCTTTATATGCCCCTTCAAGATGGTGGTGAGTTATCAATACCAATCTTGTGTAGTTGTTGCAAGAACGGAGTGCGAGTGAGTGGCTTCGTGAGTGCATCGGCCAATTTATCTTTAGCGGAGCTACCATTGGTGTTGGGACAGGTTTGGCATCTAACATTTTCAACCGATTTAACAAATCCAATATGTATCTCTGTTGAGTAAGATGCATTCCAGATTTTGATCGTTGCACCTCAATTCCTAGGAAGTAGTGGAGATTCTCTGGGTTTTTGACAGAAAACCTAGTAGAAAAAGAGTGAAGAGTTTCATCCAAAAAGATGAATTATTCCCTGTAAATATTATGTTATCCACATAAATTTACATGTAGAGTAAGCTATGTCCTTTTCGCAAAATTAAAAAGATGCATCAGCAAACGAATTAACAAAACCAGATTAAAGTAGAAAATCACTTAGCTCATGAAACCAAGCTCTCAGAGCCTGTTTGAGGCCATATAGAGTTTTATGCAATATGTAGACATACGATGGATTATCACGATCAATAAATCCATACAATTGTGAGACATATACTTCTTCATCAAGAGTACCCTGTAGAAAAGCATTGTTCACATCAAGTTATTTAATTGGCCAACCAGCACTGACAACCACATTGAGAACAACTTTAATTATTGTATTTTTGATCACTGGACTGAAAGTATCCGAATAGTCTCAACCTGGTTGATGAGAGTAGTCCTTTGCATCAAGGCGGGACTTATATCGGAGTATGGATCCATTATGAGCATACTTGTGAGTGAAAATCTAGTGAGTTCCAACCACGTTTGATTTCGAGATGGAGGTGCAAGTGAGTATGTGCCATTACAAACAATTGAATTGGACTCATCGAGCATTTCTTTTCGCCAATTTGAATATGTCAATGCTTGTTGTTGTGTGCAAGGAACAGAAGCAGCATCAGGAGAGGATTTTATAGTGAGAAAGTACTGGTTATTGGGTTTCCGGATACCTTGCTTCGCCCTTGAGTCATCGAGTGTTAATTTTGTGGCTGTGAGTTGTGTGAATCAACAACCTGCAGTGAGGGAATAAGTGCTCGAGGTGAAGAGGGCACATATGGGCATGTTATTTGAATTGGGTCTGAAGGTTGAATAGATAGGCCCGCATCTATGGTTGAAGAGGTATGGTAGTCCAAATCAATTTGCTCATGGTCCAAGTCAATTTGCTGGTGGGCCGAGTGGGCCAAATCTGATGAAAAGTATGTTGCTGGAGTGAATCTTCTGAGGCGATGAATGATTGTGAGAGTGACAAAGGAGAGGAAGGTGACTTCACGGCGGTGGGATGAGTGTTTCCAGTCTCAAGTTCTGGTGAAGGAACTTGATATCACTCGATTTTGATGCTTTTTAGCGAGTATTTATACATGATATTTGTCATTTTTCGAGTATTTTCTATCTGTTTTTGGTATATTTTCATGATTCTATGTCTTTTGGATATTCTGGAGCAAAAAGGTTGTTTTGTGCACAAAATGGATGCAATTTGACGAATGCAGAAGCAGAGTTCAGCAGAAGAGCCAAAAGTTGATCGACATTTTAAGATGTTTCTATGAATGAAATGGGCTGATATTTTAACTCAAAATGGCCATGTGAGTTAGCTTTCATATGAAAGTGATTTGAGGTCAATCCATTGAGGCAATAAGAAGTTATGACGATTTTACTGAAGAATGTTTAAGTTGACTCGCAGAAGAAGCATGTGCAGCACATGATGGAGTAGATCGATCGATCCGGGATTGGATCGAACGATCCTGACTACCAAACTTATGGAATTTTGGATCGATTGATCCACACTGGGATCGATCGATCCGTTTGCTTGAGATTTGTTGAAGATTGCCAAAAAGACATTTCTGTCCTCAAGACTTATCATTGGTTTTCCTTATTAGGTTTTAGTTTTTTGAACTTTATATAAGTTATAAGCTTAGGTTTATTTTAGACACACATAATACAATTCATAACATAATTCATTATTTTGAGAGCTTTTCTGAGAGAGACGAATCCTAATATCTCTATTTTGGAGAAGAATTTCGAACTCTCTTCTTATTACTTTTATTAAATCTGGTTTTGAATATGCGTTATCTATTGATGATTGTTGATTAGTTGGCTATGTCTGAGTAGTCTCTTTGTTAGGTTTTAGGGATTTCCCAGGATCAACAGGTTTTGATGGTTAGGGTTTGACTTTAATGGATTCAATTTGTTAGGTTCTTAGTCTAGATTTGTTATCATTGCTTGAATTAGCCTGATCCCCTAGTTCATGATTTTAGGTTAATAAATACAAAGGGATTTTGTTTATTTAATATGATCTAGCCTCGATGAATAAGTCTCTTTGCTTGCGGGAGTATTGTCTTTGAATGCTTATGAACATATCGAATCTGTAATCACTGAATGACTTAATTATCTGATTTAGAGATCTAAGATTTCGGGAGAATTTTAGTCTTTATTTCTAAGAAATCCTATCATAGGGGTCTAATACGTCAGGAGGAGATTAGTCTATTGTCATCTTTTGAGTTGAGAACTATTTTCATTGTTAATCTTGCTTGTCAACCTCAACCTTAAACCTGAATACTCATGGAACTTTCATATCACATAGCATTTTATTTTATTGGTTTACATTTGATTTTAATTATTCGCTTTACTTTTCAATCGTTTCGGAAACATTCCCTTTTTTATTTTATCTTAGCTAGAATCGATTTTTAATTGAGAGTCGTACTGTCTGGTTTCTGTGGGATTCGACCCTTAATTATACTACAAGGATCTGTTCTCTGCAGTGTAGTTTTAAGAATTAAAATATGAACCTATTAGAAGTTTTCTCGGTGCAGACGTTGCCGGAGGAGATATGATTGATCTCGATGTTGAGGGAATTGAAGATATAGGGAAAAACCAAAGAGAAGATGGAGGTAAGGAAGCAGAAGATGAATTAATAGCAGCTAATCATAGAAGGGAAAAGATGATTCATCAAAGCAAACATGGCAAGAAACAAAAAGGCGATGAGATTTTGGTTCAAGACAAAGGTAAGCGCTTTGGCTTTGGGAGTAAATGAGAAAAACACAAGCTGTGGATCGTGGTTCTAAGTTGTTTACACGATGGGGTCTGAGCCAAGGATAACATTTGCAGCCAAATATCTTAAGTTTGGTATAATTAGGCTGAGTATGAAAAAGAAGCCGAAAAGGAGATTGATAGGATAAAAGGGGAGTGGGTAAACGATTTGTAAGATAAACCAAAGTCTGGAAAGAAAAAGGCCAGAATGTATTAGGCATACGAGCATGATGGAGAAGTGATAAGCCTGTTTCAACAATATGGCGATGTCGTCTTCCGGACATGCAATTTTGTTCAAGAGTGTGTGGTGGGGTGGTTAAATGGCTAATGCCAAAAGAAGAGAGGAAATCACGAAAAGCTACAAACTCAACTCCATTTTCAGAGAAGAAAGTGCCTATTTTAGTTTGGAACTTGTTCTCTGTTAAAGATTTAAATGAGTGAAGGTGGCTTCAACATAAAATTTCAATTTTAGTGGATAAAGCCGCACATATCGAGTGTAATGGTCAACGATAAGAAGATAGTGTTTGAAGTTATCATTGGACACAACAGAATTATAAACCAAATCCCTTTTAGTTTATAATTCTAAGATTCATGAACTAGTTATCTACTCTAATTTATGCAATAAGAATGAATCTAGACTGAGAACCTAATACTTTTAATCCCTTCTATAAAAACCAAATTGTATAAATCAAAATTAGAGTTCAAAAATCTCTTGAATAAAGAAGTAGATCTCTTCTCTCTGCAAAGTTCTCTAAATCTAATGTGTTGTCTCTTTAAAAAAAAAAAATCAAAAAGGCTTTTATAGTCACTAAAATAAATTGAGAATAAAAAAACATAATAAGAAAAACAAATAATAAGTTTTGAGGACGAATACGTCTTTTGCTTGAAATCACTTTTCTTCGTGTAAAGGGATCGATCGATCTAAAAATCCGTAGGTTCTTCAGGAGCTTGGATTGATCGATCCATGCTGGGATCGATCGATCTCCTCAATGAAATGAATGGATCGAACATGCTTTAGCCTGGATCAATCCTTTTGTCTTAACTTAGCCCATTTTCACATGAATTCTTCTAAAAATCATCATTTTCTCTCCAGAACGTTCAAACACTAAAGTCCCCAAAATATGCTAAAAAGACAAGGAAAACACTAGAATAACACCAAATAGTAGGTATAAATACCCACTATAAAGTGTTAAAACAGAGTGATATCATATGTTCAAGACGTGGTGAAAGAAAAGGAGAAGAAGAAATAGAACAAAGAGAGACGAGAAAGTAGAGAAGAAAAATTAGGTATAGATCTAGGCTTCTGATACTATGTAAAAGTTACGTTTATTATTGATGTATAGGACATTATATATATATAACCCAAAGATTACTTACAATAAATGTGAAAGAATGAATCAAATAAATTACAATAATTTAGAATCAGTGTTTTATATATTTCTTTTTATATACTCTAGAAAATATTTTCATCATGTTGATTAAAAAACATCGAGAACAACGTTTAAGATCTTTAATACAAAAAGAAACATGAAGAAAAAATCTCAAAACTTTTTTAATGGTTTTTATGTTTTATATGTTTAATTGGATTAAGCTAAGGGTCAAAAATGTTGACAAAAAAAATAAAAAAGCTAAGGGTCAAAAATGAAAAATCGTGCAAATTTTGAATGGTTAATGGTATTATTTTTATTGGTTAGAACATTGTATTAGAGTTCTAAGGGATGGAGGTGGCCTAAAGGGAAGTTAGCTATATGGGGATTAGTAACTGATAACTGATAAATTATGTGCCCCTTCTTCACCTTCGCTATCTGGAGTTACTATGCGATTCCCTTCCTCTCAGCCTTGGTATATATTTTTCTTGGTCATAACTCAAAAAGAAACCAAAGAATCCATTCCTTTCGCAAACTTTCAGGACTTCTGACACTATAATTCATCACCTGACCAAGAACATAATCTCATTTTAGAACGATATCTTAAGCTCTTTGATGCTTCAATCTCTCAGCTACTTTCAGTCTCTTTTGTCTTTAAACGCCATCCGGAAAGTTTGACATGCAAATCCATTTGGCCATCTACTTTGATGTCCTCTTATTGCATCATTTGGGCTATGGGTTTCTCAATCATATATAGGGCTGGCTCTCTATTTTGATTTATATTTGGCTTTCTTTACCCTAAATTGGGGGTGGGCACATTTCCGGTTTCGTTCCATCCCATCCCGTCTTGTTATTCCCGTCCCATAAGAAAATATATTCCCATGTGGGACACTTTTTCATTTCCCGAATGAGAACGGGACAGGAGAGGACGGGAACGGAAATTTCTGATGTCCTATTTGGAACAAGCATACAAGATTATACAAACATATTATATAATCATGTTTCACATATATATACAAATATAAATGCACTAATTTTTTATTATTCTAATCGTTTTAGTTTAGGTATTAACTACGATTAAAACTATATAAATAATTAGATATTAGTAACGATTACAACCTAACTGTTTTTGTGCTTCTACAAAGAGACATGAGACTTTGATATTATTTAAAACATATATAATTGACTTTAATGCTATTTAAAACATAGATAATTATTTTAGCCTTTGTGATTGTTATTTTTGTATTGTCGAAGATTAACAAAGTGCTATAAAAAATTGTTGTATTTTCGGGAATTCTCGTTTCCGTTCCATCTCATCCCGTTCTCATCCCGGATCTAAAATGGGACATAAATAAAACATATATTTTTGTTCTCAAATTTTTTTCCCGTTCCTGTTTTCGAAAATTCTCATTCCGAATTTCCGTTCGTCTATCCATACCCTAAATGAGTCAAACATTAGCCGCTAAAGGCTTCTCTCTTTTGTATTTCATTTAAATAAAAACCAACTCTTCAAATAATAATAATAAAAATCAAGTTGCGTAATCTCTTTCAGGTTTCAATTTTTATTTTCTTTTAATCACTACAGTTTTCGTTGATACTGTCATTCTTAATTGATTGTGAGATTGTATATAAGTTCCAAAGTTTGGGAGAATTAAAGGAAAAAACGTTTTCAATTGTTTCCAAAACAATAATTCAAGGGAAAGACTGAAATGATTAACAAGGATTTGCTATTCTTAGGGTGATAGTGGGATAAGTGGTACGAGATAAAAAAAAAAACCGGATGATAGATATAAGTGCGGTGCGGGTTACAAAATTAGCGGGATGAGACAATATTTGAAAGGTGAATAAAAAAAAATAACAGTACCAATAGTGCAACATATATATTAAAAATTAAAAAACTAAATTCGATGTAATTCAAAATTTTATAAACCCATAAAATAGTTTTTATTAAAAGCTATTAATGGGAATCTAAAATTTTATTTTTTGTTTTTTTCCTTGAATTTTTTTTTTAAATCAAAGAAAATTATTGTTATTAAAAGTATTTTAAGTATTTATTTTTCTGATAACATCTACGAAATTGTTGTTTTTAAATTAATAGTTATGTTTATGTTATTTTCTTAACAATAACTATTTTTAACAAATTTTTCATATATAAAAATTTGTTAAAATAAAAATTTGATTAATTGTTAGACAAATTTTTTTATATGTTTTAAGAAAAATAATTTTAAGTACATATATGTTATCATTTTCTTATACATCTATAAATACATATATGTTATCATTTTCTTATAAATATGTGTATTGCATAGGTCTAAGTGTTCCAGTATTCACTTTGGAATGGTAACAAAATTTTTATGCGGTGCAAAAAAAATTTTTAAATAAATAACTTATGATTTTGTATTTAGTTTTGAAAATAACAGTGTTTATTTTTTTTGGAGATCTAAGATTTAAATGTACCAAGTCTATTGTTAATTTGAAGTATTTTGAAACAAAATATTTTACGGTATTTTCTAAACAAAAATATTATATAGAACAAGTGCGGTTTGTATCAAATAAGTTGTAAAAAATTATTTGTGAACATCTATACATATATAATACTTGTGAAGTTTTAATATTTTTTTCTAACATACAAAAAAATACACTTATTTAAATGATAATTTAATATAATTATGTTTTATACAATAAAAAAATTAAACAAGCTAACATATAAAAAAAAAAACTAAGCAAAGATAGCTTCACGTGTTTGGTTTGGTTTGTAGAAAATAATGTCTTTTATAAATTTTTGTTGACAAATATAATATTTGTAAAACCGAAACACAAAACACAAAATAAAAACACACCAAAAATGGTGCGGGAGTACTGTAGCGGGGCAACTACAATGATCCTTCACAAATTTTGAAGCCAAGTTGCAATTTGATTTTTTTAAAATTTTAACCAAAAACACACTGCAATTTGTAGTATATGTGTTGAATGGTTACACATATGTAGGGTCCACACTTTTGCTTGAAAAACGTCCCACGACCGCGCTTCCACTCAAGCCCTTAACTTTGACGAAGAAACACTACGTAACGCAACGTTGTCGTGTCGAGAAATAATGATTCATCATCATGTAATTAACCGCAATTGTTCAACTAATTTTATTTTAAGATTTATTGAGTAGAATGTATTAGTAAATTGGTCCCTCACGATTCTTATTTTTTAGTCTCCGGAGGAGAAGCGATCACAAAAGTACTTGTTTCTCTTCTTCATTGACACACCTACAAGTATTTGTTAATTTATTTTCTTCATTGCATATAGTGAAAGGGAAATGAAAATCAGGAGCAAAAGATGTGAAGCTGGTGTTGCATGTGAAGAATGTTGAGTTAATGACGCGGGCTAATCACATATGAAAATGTTGTGGCGTTGACAGAAAATGAAAATTTCGATTACAAGAATAAAGAAACTAATGAAAATTTGGAAAGGAGGCTTTAGGATTGGGATACTATTTAATGGCTCAAAAGTGAATAGAAAGATAATACTTTTGAGCCGCAGAGTTTTTAGGATAAAAGGGGTGAGTTGTTCAAGAGATTCTTAGATCTTGTGAGTAAGAACAAACGGGTTGGGTTAGTTTTTAGGCTAATAAGCGTATTGTGTGTAATAGCTTATTGAACAAGTTAAATAAATAAAGACTTGTGTTTGCTTAAAGATTGTGTAATTCGAATAAGTTTTGATTGTGTGTTCTACCAATCTTTCAATTGGTATCAGAGCTGGCACTTGACAAAAGATAAGAAATCTTTCACAAACAGGTGAAGATCCTGTGACAAGAATGGAGAACACGCAACTGCCTATGACCCGTTCGATGCTGTTGGGCCCTGACAACTTTGGGTGGTGGAAGGTTCAAATCTGTGAGTTACTCAAAAGAATAGATGAAGAAGCTTGGAATGTTGTTACCTCAGGTTGGACAGCACCAGTGAAAAAGGATGAAAAAGACGAATGAATTGAAAGAGAATCAAGTGAGTGGGCAGATGCTGAAAAACTCAGATCTAAGTATAACTCGAAGGCACTCTCAACCATCTAGTGTTCACTAACCAAAGATCAGTTTAAGCGTATGCAATGGTTCAAAACAAGCATGGGACATCCTTCAAGCTACTTACAAAGGGACTAATGATGTAAGAAGAACAAGAGTGGATCTGTTGGCCTCCGAATTTGAAAGAATTAAGATGGGAGAAGATGAAAGCATTGAAGAGCTCAGTGGAAAATTATAATCTATTGCAAATGCGTCAGAAGTTTTGGGCAAAACCTACAAGGACAAAAACCTTGTAAAGAAATTCTTTAGGTGTCTCCCAAGTCAGTACCAGTCGCACAAATCAACACTTCACATTGCCAAAAACTCAGATGAAATGGCATTTGAGCAAGTTGTGGGAATGATGCAAGCTCGTGAACTGGAGATCAAACAAGAAGGGCCCAAAAAGAAAGGGGGTGTGGCATTCACAGTAACAAAACCACAAATTCTGACACACTTGAAGATATGGTGAGACTCATTGTTAGGAAATACTTCAAGATGTTCGATCGAGGACAATGTCGTGATCTTGCTCATCAAACCAAACCTGAGATAAGGACAAACATGGATAGAGTTTATCGAAGGAACGATATACAATTCCATGAGTGCAAAGGCTTCGGTCACTACAAGGTAGACTGTCCAAATCTCAAAAAGAAGGAAACCATAAAATGTCAAGAGTGCAAGGGGTTTGGCATATGAAGTCAGAGTTCATAAACACACAGAAGTGTAAAGATAAATCATTTGTTAGTCAAGATGATGATAGTGATGACACATATTCAGAAGAAAGTAGTGGGGATGAGATGCTAAATCTTGTTGCTTATGTGGGGATCATTGAAAAGAACTCAGATATTGAATCTGAGTGTGAAGAGATACCTAATGAAGAAGGAGAGTTATGCATTGCTTTAATAGCATGTCAAATTCAGAATAAAGAACTCAAAGATGAAAATCAAACCCTAACGGAAGTTGTGGACATTCTGAGAGCAGAGTTTCATGAATGAGAAAGAAAGGAAAAGACTGTTACAGAACCAGCTAAGTGATCAGTTAAAGCAAATCAAGATGTTGTCAAAAGGAACTCAAGATCTTGATCAACTACTCATGATGGGAAGGCATGGTACTGGAAATCTGGGTTTAGGCTATGAAGGTGGCACAAGTCAGACTACCACGTTCATAAAAGCTATTGGTAACATAACAGATAATCGAGTCACGGCACCAGTTGTATCACGTCATAAGGAAGGGACATCTAATGTCAGAAATACAAAGAGGAGACGCAATCGAGGCCTAATCAACTGTAGTTACTGTGAAGAAATGGGGCATCACAAGCTTGAATGTGATTGGTGGCATGAGAGAGTGTTTCAAGTACTTCATGAACAAGCATACTACGTTGATAAACGTTACATGAACCAAGTTTGGGTAAGAAAGGATTTTCTATGCTGCTATTCAGCACTAACCTCTGAAGTGAGTGTCATAGGGACACAAAAGAGTGCCTGGTATTTCGACAGTGGGTGTTCAAGACACATGACATGTAAGACAGAATCCTTAAAAGATGTGGAATCTGCTAACGTTGGGAAGATCACATTTGGTGGGGGAGCCAAAGGAAAAATCAAAGGAAAGGGTGACGTAGCTGGAGACAGTAACTCAAAGTTGCAAGATGTATTCCTGGTTAAAGGATTAACAGCAAATCTCATTAGCATCAATCAACTGTGTGACGAGGGCTGCTGTGACCTTCACAAGAAAATAGTGTCATGCTGTAGACGAAGCAGGAGATGTGAAGCTTCAAGGGATCATAATAGGAAGCAACTATTACATGTGGAAACCAAATGAAAAGTGTTTCATAGCAGAAACTCCCAGTCAACTTGACTTTTGGCACCGTAAGTTGGGACATGTGAATGTAAAGACACTACTCAAGCTAGAAAATCATGATTTGGTTAGAGGATTACCCAAATTAAAGAGTGAGGATAAATTTGTGTGCGGACCATGCTTAAAAGGAAAGCAGATCAAAGTTCATCATCCCAAAGTGGAAGAAATCACTACCAAGGGTCCGCTTGATTTGGTTCATATGGATCTTATGGGACCCATCCAAGTGGAAAGCATAGCTCGTAAGTGTTACATCTTTGTACTGGTTGATGACTTCAGCAGGTAAACATGGGTGAAATTTATGAGAGAAAAATCAGAAACAGTTTAAAGCTTTAGGATTTTAGCCCTTCAGCTCAAGAATGAAAAATGTGCTATCAAAAATATCAAAAGTGATAGGGGAGGTGAATTTCAAAATGAGGCTTTTGAAAAATTTTGTGCCGACCAAGGAATAATGCATCAAATTTCTGCCCCTAGAACACCTTAATAAAATGGGGTATTAGAAAGAAAGAATAGAACCTTGCAGGAAATGGCACGAGCCATGTTGCACGCGAATTAGGTGGCAAAATACTTCTGGGTTGAAGTTGTGAGTACTTCTTACTACATCTTTAACAGGGTGTATATCAGGAAGGGTACATCTACCACACCCTATGAATTGTGGAAAGGGAAACCACCCAGTGTGAGCTACTTTCATGTCTTTGGATGTGTGTGCTACATACTCAATGACAAGGATCAATTGGGAAAGTTTGATGCCAAAAATGATGAAGGGATCTTTCTGGGATACTCTGTCATCAGCACAACATACAAAGTATTTAGCAAAAGGAGCACACTTGTGATGGAAACTGTGAATATAGTGTTTGATGATTTACAACATGTTGCTGAGGGGATCACAAGACTTGACCTGTCTGTAGACAAACAATCCTCGGCATCAGATGTAAACGAAGATGAAGAATCCATACAAGAATCTGAACCATCACATGAAATGAATAATCCTAGCGTCCATTGTAATCATTCCGAAAAGGATGTCACTAGAAGTATGACAGATGGGAGGATCACCAGAAAAAATAGATAAACTATCGAGAAATAGTGGGATACTCCTATTTCGTGTCAATGATAGAGCTGGAGAGCTGGAGCCGTTTGCAAGGAGTGATGTTTGGACTTTGGTACCCAGACCAGAGAATGTCAATGTGGTAGGTACTAAGTGGATATTCAAGAACAAGATCGATGAGACTGGTCATGTGGTCCAGAACAAGGCAAGAATGGTTGCACAAGGGTATTCCTAGTTTGAAGGAATTGATTTTGATGAAACCTTTGCACCCGTGGCACGTCTTGAACCCATTCGGTTTCTAATTGGCATGGCATGTGTAATGGGATTTAAATTGCACCAGATGGATGTCAAAAGTGTTTTCCTAAATGGGATTCTACAGGAGGAAGTGTTTGTGGAACAACCAGAAGGTTTGAGGATGGTAAATGCCCTGATCATGTTTACAAACTGAAGAAAGCTTTGTATGGGTTGAAACAGGCTCCTAGAGCATGATATGAGAGGCTGAAAATCTTTATACTAGAACAAAGATATGTCAGAGGAAGTGTGGATAAAAATGTGTTTCACTACTCAAAAACTGGTGACATTTTGGTGGTTCAGATCTACGTAAATGACATAGTTTTTGAATCTACTAATCCGTCACTTGTTCTTGATTTTGTTCAGTGTATGAAACAGGAATATGAAATGATTATGTGTGGTGAGCTAACATATTTCCTTGGTTTGCAGGTTCAAAAGAAGGATGATGGGGTGTTCATCTCATAGAGCACGTATGCCAAGAATTTGGTAACACGATTTGGTTTGGACACATGCAAAGCTGCTAGAACACCAATGCGTACTACATGTAAGCTATCAAAGGATGAATGTGGAGAAGATGTAGACCAGTAACTGTATCGTGGTATCATTGGGAGTCTACTGTATCTCACAGTAAGCATACCTGATATTAGTCTTAGTGTGGGTGTATGTGCCAAATATCAAGCAAAACCCAATATGTCTCATCTCAAGGTACTCAAGAGAATTGTGAAGTGCGTCAAAGGAACTTGAAACTTAGGTTTATACTACACAAAGGATAGCAACCCCAACCTTGCAGGATAGTGTGTTGCGGACTGGGCAGGAAGTTTGGATGACAAGAGAAACATAAGTGGTGGAGGATTATTTTTGGGAAATAATCTGATTGCATGGTTAAGTCGCAAAGAAAACCGTGTCACTGTCGACTGTCGAAGCTGAATATATTGCGTTGGGAAGCTGTTGTACTCAGCTTCTATGGATGAAACAGACGAGCAATGACTATGAATATGCTACAGTCTCAATTCTAATTTGTTATGAAAATCAAAGTGTGATTGATATTTCTAAGAATCTTGTGCAGCATTCACGCACCAAACGCATTGATATAAGACACCATTTTATACGAGAACTGGTAGAAGACAAAGTTGTGATGATAGAGCACGTCAGCACAGAACTCCAACTCGCTGATATCTTCACCAAGCCATTGGATTTCAATAGATTTGTTGATCTACACAAATCTATTGGGGTCTGTGAACTGTTAAAATGTGCAACACTGAGGTATTGGGAATCACAATATGATAAAGATTCATGCTAACTAACTTGATGAACAGAGAAAAAGAGCTGCATGTCATGCCATCACATGTGAACACTTGTATAGTTTAGAGCATCACAAGGAGGTCAAAGAGCTAAGGGTATCACACATATATTGCCTAAATAAAAAAAATAAAAAAAGAAGAAGAGAAGGGCATATACCAACATTATTTCTTCCTGAGCATCTGACAAGTCATGTGATGATGCTCAAGTTTAATCATACCCAAAGGAAATTCCAGCTGCCTTGTGTGCTCTCAGAAGGTTGAGAACGAGTCTCTCACTGGATTAAGGCATGCCAGTTTGAAAGACTAGTCTCTGTTATACTCACATCTTGTATCCAATGTTGTGAATCCTGGTCATTCCCATGTGCATCACCCATGTTTGGTGGCTTGGTAGATGTTGTGCACAACTATTTCCGCTATGTGATATCTATTCTTTTCTACTATCTTCTTTCCTAGTATATTAAGTGGTTGTCTAATGTTTAACTACGTTTTTGGTTGTGTGATAATCATAGGTTGACTGTCCCTAATATGAATTATTTTGTCATGATGAGTTAGTAGAATGGTTTATAGTTCATGTCTGGGTCGTTGGTATGCTCTGTGGACACAGTCTCTGGCCCACTATGCCCAACTTAATTTCATTCTCATTAAGGCGGGAACATGATGCCTCGATTTCTAGGGTTGTCACTTGTCACGAACAGTCGCGACTCTCCATTGCCTATAAAAACTTCTTTTTGGTTCCATTGAACAATTACTTTTCATCATGAACCAATTGCTCTCTGGTATTTCTTGTCTGGTTGCTCAATCGTCCATAATTTAGGTTTTTGATTCCTCCTCTCGACAGTCGTTTCAGTCACCAGAACCTGTTGACCTGCCTGATAATACATCACAACTTGTAAATGCTGTTGATTTCAGATCGTTGCCTCTCGTCCTCTATGGTGAACAATCCCCTACACTACCTCTTTGATAACACTAGAATTTTAGGATTTTTACATAACATTTCTTGTCATTTTCTAG
>OVBE01002305.1:0-31263 GCA_900406425.1 Iberis pinnata | reverse complement strand
AAAATAATAAGTAAGTTTTCGCGGGATCAGGTACCGCTTCATAAAATCTCAAAATAGAACTTATTATCCATTATTAAAAATGTTGGCAACCCTCGCGACATCTACGGTAGCACTCCAGTAATTCGCGCTATCGTGGAGTGCTATTAATACTACTTTTTCTTGTAGTGGGAATTAGATAGAATGGTGGAAGATGTTGAGGATGAGAATGTAAGACGAGTTGAAGATGAGGATAAAGTTAATGAAGATGAGGATAAAGTTAATGAAGATGATGATGGTTTTGTTGATAATGATGATGGTTTTGTTGAGCATGATGAGGGTGAGAAGGTAATACTTGAAGATGAGATAGAAGTTACTGAGAAACAAGCTCTTGATAAAGAAAATGATCAGAGTACTGAACAGAATGACCATGTTAACATGGATCAACATAAGGTTAACAATGAGAGTACTAAAGGAAATCAAACTCCAGTTAATGAAGTGAAGGAAAAAAAGAGAAGAGGACCAACATAGATGTGTACAGTGGCTACAAATCCTAATGAAAGGATCTCAGTGTCTTTCAATGAGTATGGTGAACATGTTGGACCTTGTTCTGTTACATTGTCATTTTTTTTTCTTGGTCCTCTGGTGAGAGAACATGTTCCAAATACATTGCCTGATAGGAGACAACTTGATCAAGTGTCTAACGATACCATGTGGGAGGAGATCCGGGTATGTTTGACCATTTAAGCAATTTATCTTGATCCAAGTGTTCATTTTAACATATTTTGATGCAGGGGAGTTTTGACATGAAAGAAGAGTGGCAGAAAGAGGTTCTTATAAAGCAGCTGGGATGTTTTTGGAGGGCTAGGAACTCAAGGCCGGTGGCACAAGTAAGAAATGCCAAAGTGTTGCTGATATGATTTCTTTAAAACCCAACAACATCCCATCTTCTCAAGTACGAAAATCATGGGTTAGGAGCAAGACCTCTCACACGTTCAAGGTGGTTAATTTTAATGTAATGGTCATATTGTCTTCTTTATATGTTTTTAGCTTTAATTAAGTAACGTTATTGTAGGAAACAAGTAACAAGTACAGAAAACTGAGAAAAAAATAGATACCTCACACAACCAGTCGCAAAGGAATGCTTAAATTAGCTTATGAAATGGTAATTAAATGAACATTAAATTCACTCCTATGTAAAAGATTATTCAATATTTAATTTTTTGTTATAAAGAAAAAGAAGAGTCCATATCCAAGAAAGATTAGTAGGAGTAAGATTTGGATTGCCGGACACACACATGCGGATGGTAGAGCTGTGAGGTCGGAATTTGCTCAGACTGTTGTAAGTAGTTATGAAACTTGTTTATACATTGTTACATATATAAATGATCATTGTTATATCTTGTGTGTAAATTATTTATATTAGGAAAAAATACAGTCACTCCATAGTAAGATGGACTCTACATCCTTTGATAACTTCAAGGAAGACGCAGCGAGCAAGGTTTTGGCGAAAGAGAAACATGGAAGAGTGAGAGGGTATGGCACAGAGATCAGTTATACTAAGCTATCATTTTTGCAAGCTAGAGACTCAAAGATTGCTGATTTGCAAAGTCTGATTGAAAAGTTAATAGGAATTGTGGAGGGATTAGCTGGAAATAAGGTAATTATATTTTCATATCAGTTTAAAATAAGTTTCCTTGTTAATTAAATCAGTGTCCATGTTTCAGACAAACAATGGTGGTACTGAAACATCTGAGGGCGTTTCTGAATTGAAAGAAGGTGTGAGAGTACAAGTGCTGGATTGGACTGACTCGGAAGATGTTGTGATTGGGGAAGGTTCATTTTGCATTGCTGATTCGTACTACAAATTTGGTAGGATACCAATTGTTTCTTCTGCAGTAGCCATTATTGTGACATCTGCAATCACACCTGAAGCTGCTCTCTGGAGGCCTATATCAGACTCAGTACCATCAATTGGCCTAGCTGTGGGATGTAAGATTGCATGGCATGTTGAGAAAGTGATTGTGGACAGGGAAACAAGTTCTAAAGACTATATATATAAGTTTCTCTATCTAATTTTTTTACTATTCAAGTACATAATTATTTCACTTTTACGTTGCAGGAAACCAGTTTAGATGAGACGCAAAGATATAAAAATTTTAATTATACCAACGGAGACGATGAGGTTATTGGTGAAGTTATCATTTGCTCAACAGATGCAATGGAAAGGGTCAACAATATCCCTATAGGTCGAAATGCTGTTAGTGTTAAAGTTGATATGATTTGTAAGGACAAAAATTTTCTTTGGAGGACAACTCCTTCCATGGTATTCATCTCAGATGCACTTCATGAGAGAATTACATGGTCACTATTAAAGATTGAACTCCTTAACCCAAGATCCAATGACGAAACCCCTACGAAACCAGATCATTCAAAAACACTAGTATGTTATTGCTATTCTAGTTATTTAATGATTGATTTTTTACTTGATTGTATTGTTGTTTTTATTATAGAGTCCACGCAACAACACTAGTTCCAAGAGAAGTGCAAAGGAGAAGTGTATTCTTTTGGATTGCAACAACTCTGGATGCAACGTAGCTGAAGGGAGAGTAGCTTCAATGGATCCAACTAAGAAGTGCCATTTCGTACCCGTAAGTCCAACTACAAACAAGGTTTGGGTTGAATTTATTAAGATTGGTAAGGCGAAGGTGTGGAGGCCAAATGAAGAAATTTTATATATTTCCGATGCAATAGGGTCAACTATTTCCTAGCCAAATGATAAATTATTGTTTGTTTGAATCAAGTGTAACAATGTTGTGTTTATTTTCTTGAACCTACAAGTCACTGAACAACAAGTACAAATTTAATTGTACAAATTGTAATGTTAAATTTAAGCACTACGACTTTAACAAAATTAACCATAACCACATCTATACCTAAGTGACAAATAGGGGTGGACGTTCGGTTTTATGGTTTGGTTCGGATAATTCAGATTTCGGATTATTCGGTTAAAAGTATATAGGAACCGTTCGGGTTATTTAAAAATTGGTTCGGATTCGGTTCGGATTCATTCGGGTTCGGATAAGTTTTCTCATTTTTGTTAGGACCCGAAATGGAACCGAAACACCAAAATATTCGTAAAAATCCAAATTATCCGAACAACTTAGCTAAAATCCAAGTTACTCGAATCAAAAGTCCAAAATATCGGACAAAAACCCATAAATATACTAGTTACCTTACTAAAAACCTACTTTTCTACCTAAAATCCTAACTACCCGATCACAATTACATATATAGTCATATACATATGGGTTTTTCGCTTATACTTTCGGGTTACAGTTCGGTTCGGATTCGGATTCAGTTTTTCGGGTTGAGATATATAGGAACCGTTCGGGTTATTTAGAAGAACATTTCGGTTTTGGTTTTTTCGATTCGGTTTTGGTTTGGATTTTAGGTCTCGGTTTATATGTACAGCCCTAGTGACAAATATCAGAGCAATTAATATAGACAAAGTTTAGAAGATAAGAGATATTATGAAAATTTAATAAAATATAACAACTTCTACATGAAACCTATAACATAACTTGCAGTTATCATTACCTAGGAGAACAATGTTAAGGAAATAGGATTACACCTAAGAGAAATCAAATAAATTCATTTAATAGTCGCTTCTGTTTCTCTCTCGTTTCTTTTCAATTTTATTAAAGAAAATCAAATAAATGCATTAAAAAGTCGCGTCGCTTCTGTTTACATCTCTCTAAAAAATCAAACAAAATCAAATCACTCGAAGATTTTGATCTCTCATTTCTCATCTTGAAGATTTTGATCTCTCATCTCTCATTATTCATCAACAATGGCTATTCTTACAGTTAGAGATCTCACCACTGGTACGTGTGAGGACACCTTCAGGGTGAAGGTGATTCGAAGATTTCAGGCCGTATACCCTTACGGGATCGTGAGGGAGTTCATACTTGCTGACCACATTGGATACCACGTCCAGTGCACCCTTCTACCAACCGTCAATCTGGACATCTCTCTCACGCAGGAAGGCGATAGCGTCGAGCTATCGAAGTTTCTGGTGAGGCACTCGAGTACGTTCTTCCGGAACACTTGCTCGTTTGTGGATATTGTCTTCTCTGATTTCACCACCATCAGGCGTGTCGAGCCTGTCACCGAGTCCAGATGTATCAAGTACTCAGAGTTCTCATGGTTGAAATCTTGGTTACATGTCTAGATTACTGAAACCGATACTTCTTTCTTGTTGTTCGTGATCTGTTTCTAGTGATCAATGTTTATGTTAGATTTGGTAAATAGTAAGTGGGATATTAATGTGAAATATTAATAGGATTGAGTATATTTAGTAACTCTAATACAAAACAAATGCAGTGCAAAATCAGAGAAAACAGTGCCAAAAACAGAAAAAATCATGATGCTCTTATCTTGATAATGCAGTTCTCGTAGTCAGTCGAATAAAGTACATACACGATGTAGTGTATGAACAAGCGATCACAACTATGGGAGTGATGGAGAGGGTGTTGGTGCTGATGTTTATTCTTATGAATAGATAGTAGTATATTTGTATCAGTTGGATTTTATGTGTTGTATATATGTATTAATTTTATTTTTTCCATTGCATGTTTTAGTCGGAGATGGCTGGAATGCAAGGCCATTGGCCATTATGTCAATTATCTTGCTGAAGTGAAGCCGACTCTGCATCATAACGGCGGTACATACTGTGAACTCCGATTCTAGAGGATTCACCGGGAGAATGGTAAGAACACTGTCTACTCTAGCTTCGACGGCGCTTCTGATTTCGTTATCAATCAGGTCATCCTAGAGGTCGAAGTTATGAGGGCGATCTTGTAAAATTTTCATTGTTTTCATTATATTTTATGAGCAATTTTATATTTGTGTCCATTGTCAATAACTTTGTTTTCCCTACTCTTAACAATTTTTTAACAAATTTCTTTTTATAATAAATTACACACTTTAATAATTTTATACGAACTACAATTTTTAAAAAGTCGACAAATATCTGAGTAATTAATGAATATATGAGAGCAATTAGTAAACTTTAGCAACTTATATATGAAACATACGAAACCTCAGATCATGTAATCTTAACCTATGAGGAAAATTTATAGAAAACATGATTAACCTAAGTCACGCGTTGCTTCTGTTTAGTTTCATTAAAGGAACTCAATAAATTTCATTTATGAGACGCGTCGCTTCTGTTTCCACCGTAATATTTTTCCTCTATTCTTTTGGAGAGGAACAAAAAGTAGCAAAATACTTTACTTTTCCACCATTTTTGGTAGAACCCACTTATTTTCATATAGAAAATCAAAAGTACCAAATGGTACCATTTTGGAGGAATCAATAATTCCACCAAAATTTGTTCCTCAACACTACAACCATATTTACCCTTTAATTTTTAATAGGTTATTATGAAATATCTACTAAAAGACGTTTGGGTATATACAATTACTCAGAGTAAAACTCACACCGAGCAAAGACAATAATTATTTATAAAAACCGTCAATTAACAATGCGACCTTAAAAACTTATTTCCCATAAATTAAATATTATGGGAAATAAATGACAGAAACCCTAATTTAAGATCGTGGTCGTTATATAAGCGATTCTTCCTCTTAAGTCTCTGCAACTTCTATCTAAACAAAATAAACTCTTTCATATTCAATCAAAGTTCAAGAAGGTTTCATAATAAACTGATGTCTCTTTGTCTCAAGTTTTGCAAATTGTTTTTCTCTGTTCCTTTTAATTTAGTTCATTCTACGGATTTCATTCTTATATTTCATTCAATAAAAAAACATCATATGGTTATTCTTTTCTGCATGTATAAACAGATACCTTATTCCTTCTTTTTGATTATATTTTCGTATACATACTAATATTTTTGATATTCTTTTCTGCATGTAGATGGATAAGATTGGAAATGAGAAAATGGAAATTCCTATGACTCCTTAATAACTGGCGGCTGGGGGAATGATGAATATAGAAATCAAGAAAGCGAAGAAAGCAGTAGAGAATCACTACAAAGCTGGTATGATCATGATGAAGGAGCACCATGTTGAGTATGAGAGAGCAATGTGGTACAAAATGAAGATAGCCAAAAGGCACGCAAAGCTTAATATCATCTTCAAAATGATTAATGATCCAACTATAGATCTGGTGAAGGAAATGAAGATCCAGGAAGAAAAAAAAGTCACCGAAGATTCTCTAGCTATGGTGAAAATCCCATAATTACAATGGGATAAAATGAGTTTTCCTTTCATGAACTATTTCGGAATCGGCAAGAACCAAGAATCAAGAACCAATGAATCTATATTTTTAATCTTTTTTGTTAATTATCTTTTTAGTTGTTGTTTTTATTTTGTAAAAACCGTATTTAAAACGGTTTTTTTTAATTAATGGCAATATTTCTTCCAACTTTTCTTTATTTAAAAATTAAATTAAATCTATACAATATTATAATGAATTTTGTTCTCTATTGATTACTTATTGATTACTAGTCAATGCTTAGAGTTCTAAATTTGGGGAGATAATATATACATATATATATATATATATATATAATTGCAGTTAAAATAAATATACAAAAGTATAGAAATTAAGATATCACATTATTTATTTTATATATTTAATTATTGACAGAATATGTTTATGTGTATAACAAATTATTTATTTTATATATTAATTATTAACGTCAGAACTATGTTTATGTGTATGATACGAAATCAGTTTGTTATGCATTGCATGTAATCATTAGCTATGAGGAAGTAAAAAATCATTTAAGAGACGTGCAGTTTGTGTTAAAAGGAACTAAAAAAATTTCATTTAAGAGACCACTTTCATAATATCATCTTATCTCTCTCTTATGTCGCATATGTTTTCCTTTCTATCTCGCAAAAACAACTTTCATATTTTCATCTTATCTCTCTTACATCCCTTATGTTCCCTCTCTATCTCACATAAACAACTTTCAGATTTTCATCTCTTATCTCTCTCATAACTCGCAATGGTCATCACACCAATCAAACGTAGAGATCTCGTACCCGGGTTGTGCATATGCAACTTCAGGGTCAAGGTCATTAGGAAATTCGAAGAAGTATACCCTCACAGGACCGTGGGGGAGTTCATAGTCGCCAACAAGAGGGGCCACATCTAGTGCACTCTTATTCCCTCTGTTTATCTAGACATCTCGACGTTGCATGAAGGCGATAGCGTCGAGCTATCTTACTTCCTGGTGCAGATTCCATAAACTTTTTTATGGAACACTGATTTGATGGTGCAGTTGTTTTTCATCCACTTCACCACCATCAAGCATGTGGAGCCTCTCACAGACGCGAAGCCCATCAAGTACTCGGAGTTCTCATGGCTTCAGTCGTGACTCCATGTCTGCATCACGGAGTCCGGTAACTCTAATATAGACCTAAATCATATAAAACAAAGAAAAAAAAGAGACAATATTCATGTTACTCTTATTTTGAATATGCAGTGCATGTAGTGGGTCTGGTCAGGTTTGTACAAGATATTGTGTATGAGGAAGTCATCACAACAAGGGGGTGAGGGAGAAGGTACCGATACTCTCGTTTACTCTTCTTGATAGAGAATAAGTATTTTTGTGTATCGATTTGATTTTCTTTGTTGTACATATGTGTATTGATTGGATTTTTTGGTTGTTTGGTTAGTCAGAGGTATCTTGACTGCAAGGCGTTTGGGCGATATGTCCAATATTTTGCTGTAGTGAAGCAAAACGGCGGTTCATACTATGAACTTCGATTCTGGAGATTACAGCGTAACAATGAGAATATCACCGTCCACTCTAGCGTCAAGGGCGTTTCAGATGTCGTCATCAACCCGGACATCCCGGAGGTCGATGCTATTAGGGCGGCTATGTGATTGCCATTGTTTTTAATCTTCTTTTTTCTAACAATATTATTTTGGTTTTTTTCTTAATAAATTTGTTTAAACCTTTAAGAACCAAATTTTTTGTTTTATGAAATTACCAATATTTACAACAACATGAGATCTTGCTAAACCCTAAATGCTTAAACTTACAACAAATCAAGCCGGAAGTATATTGAAATTTGAAATGATATACTTTGTCCCTAAACCCTAAACGATTAAAATTACAACAAATTTTTATCCTACTCCCTACAAAATAAAAGTTTCAACAAATTTGGAGTACCAATGCGAAAAATTTGTTGTATAAATGCTACTGATGATTGTACAAAAGTACTGATGATGGTACGTACAATGCGGTATAAAAGGGTGTACAGGTTACCCTTTCTGGTAAACCTGGAGATAACAATTTTTTGTTTTTTATGAAACCAATATTTACAACTTTATGATATCCTAAACTGATAACCCTAAATGCTTAAATATACCATAAAACCTAAACCCTACAATATAAAAGTTTCGATAATTTTGACAGTTTATTAAGTTGTTCAGTTTTCACATTTGAGTTGTTTAATTTCAAAATCGTAAACCTTAATTAACATTAGACCCTAAATTGATATAAACCCTTTGAACCTATAACCAATATTTCTCAAAATCATCTAATATACTTTATTTCCATTTAATTATACATGCAACAATTTTTGACAATTTATTAAGTTGTTTAGTTTTCACATTTGAGTTGTTTAATTTCAAAATCGTAAACCTTTAAACTAGACCCTAAGCTGATATAAACCTTTTGAACCTATAACTAATATTACTCAAATTCATCTCATATAATATCTATCCATTTAAAGATACATGCAACAACTTTTGACAGTTTATTAAGTTGTTTAGTTTTCACAATTGAGTTGTTTAATTTCAAAATCGTAAACCTTGACACTAGACCGTAAACTGATATAAACCCTTTGAACTTATAAATAATATTACTCAAATTCATCTCATATAGTTTATATCCATTTAAATATACATGCAACAATTTTTGACAATTTATTAAGTTGTTTCGTTTTCACATTTGAGTTGTTTAATTTCAAAACCGTAAACATTAACATTATACCCTAAACCGATATAAAAACTTTGAACCTATAACTAATATTACTCAAATTCATCTCATATAATTTATATCCATTTAAATATATATGCAAAAGTTTTTGACAGTATATTAAGTTGTTTAGTTTTGGTTAATTTCAAAATCGTAAACCTTAACATTATACCATAAACTGATATAAACCCTTTGAACCTATAACTAATATTACTAAAATTCTTCTCATATAATTTATATCCATTTAAATATATGAACTTATAGGAATAACATTTGAATATTGGATTGAATAAGCATAATATATTTCTTCTCTTATTAACTTTAAATTTTGTAATTATATTTTGTTAACTATTTTTTCGTATATCATTTGGAAAATTAATATAAAAATTGGCCAATGAATAGTTGAGGCAGAGATAGTAAACGCTTTGCAACATACACCGTTGGATATTTTTAGACAACTTAATTCATTCAATATGAGTTGTTGTTTCCTTTGGAGTTGCTTTTGCCGGGAAACTGAAATTTTCGCAAAAATTATAGATCCTTCATTTTTAGGTTTAGTTTTTAAGTCTAAACATAATTTGTCATCTCCATCTTCTTAACTCTAAACCTAATATGCAAAAATCGTTATATATTTCTCATATGAAGAAGTTGTGGATTTGGCTGCAAAGGTATCATGTACATAGATCTCTCGAGAACTACTTTTATTCGCCGATTGAAATAGTTATTATAACTTTTTTCCCGATATAACATGTAGGACTAGTCTCGAGTACTCAGAAGGAGAAACCAATTTCGTAATCTTATCAGCAAGAAGATTGAGTAATCTGATTAAAATGTTTTGCCCATGTAGAGATTGCCGAAATTTATGCCATCAAAAATTAGAAAACATAGTTGATCATCTAGTAATTAGGGGTATGAATACGAAGTATAAGAGTTTTTCATGGAGTATTCATGGTGAAGGAAGATCTAATACAAAGGACATTATAATTGATTCTCAAACTGAGGCATTTCATTTGTTCAAGACTGCATTTTTTTAAGGATGATGGTAATCAGTTTCAAATGAATGAAAACGAAGAAACAAATGATGATGATAGACAAATAGAAGAATCTGAGTTCAGGAAAAAATTAAAAGAAGCTGAAACTCCATTATACCAAAATTGCATCAAATATTCAAAGGTTTCGGCAATCATGGGATTGTATACAATTAAAGTTAAAAGTGGTATATCAGATAACTACTTTGATAGATTATTGGCACTACAAGAAATGATACATATTTCCGACCACCATTTTCGACTATAAATGTGGTCAGAAAATTTGTATAGGATATTTCGACCAATTTCTGACTAATTGTCCGATTTCTCGGAAATTGGTCGGAATTTTTTGACAAATAATATTAGTCGGTATTTAGTTGGAAAATTTCCTATTGATTTCTGACTAATCCAGAATTACTCAGAATTTTTTTCAATTTTTTTTTTAAATTCAATTTTCATCGTAAAAAAGAATTTTAAATTTCTTAAAAAACAAATTTAAATAATTCCGACCAAATTCCGACCAATTAGTGAATTAATCAGAGTTTGGTCGAAATTTTTTTGTATATTTATAAGTTTTTCTTTTAAATTTTTCCAGTATGTCGTTTTCAAATTTCTTTTCTAAAAATAAAAAATTTAAAATTTTCTTATAAACATTCTGACCGAATTCCGACTAATCCAAGAATGGGTCGCAATTTAGTCGGAATTTTTAAAAAAATGTATCTATATTATTTTTATTTTCTCTATTTATTATTAAATAAATTAAATTTTTTTAATAAATTAAAAAAAAAACTTTTCAAAGGAATTCCTACTAAATTCCGACTAATCCAAGAATAGGTAGAAATTTAGTTGGGTTTTTTATCTATTTTTTATTTTCCCTATTTATTATTAAATAAATTTTAAAAATTAAAAATTGTAAAAAAGAAATGCAAATCAATTCCGATCAAATTCTGACTAATCCAAAATATGGTCGGAATTTGGTTGAATTTATTTTAATTTTTTTAAAAATTATATTTTTATTTGTTTTTTGTTCGTTTAAAAAAAATTCCGACCAAATTCCGACGAATCCAAGGATTGGTCGCAAATTGGTCGCAAAATTCTAAATTTTACGACTATGTTCCGACCAAACTAGAAAATTGGTCGGAAATTACTCGAAAAATATAATACAAGTTCCAACTAATTTTTGACCAATTTTTTGTTGGTCGAAATATGGTTGGGCTATTTCTTCTATATAAATCAACTTTCACTTCTTCATTTCATTACAAAAATTTCTAAAATTTCTCTAAATTCCTTCAAATTGTTCTTTAGGTTTCAAATAATAATATATAGGTTTATGCTATTAGATTGTGTAGGTTCAAGTAATTACAATATATAGGTTATGAAATTAGTTTATAGGTTATAAAATTACATTTTATAAATTTAGAATTAGATTATGTAACTAGGTCATAAAATTATACATATGTTTTGAAATTTTGATTTTAAAATATTATTATTTTATAAAGATTATTCTGATTTAAAAAAAAAAAATTAGTCAGAAATTGGTCAGAAATTGTTACCAATTAAGTAAATATCGTCGAAAAATAGTCGAAAATTTTTTTCGACTAATTTCTGACTATCCTTTTTTTTACCAGATTCCGACCAATTTTCGACTATATTTTCCGACCAAATTTACGACAAAAAAAAATTTACGACCAAAAAATCCCGACCAAAATGGTGGTCAGATTATTAAATCTTTCTTGTAGTGTGTTCTTAATTCATGACATGCTACCTGAAGACAATGTTTTTCCAAAGAGTATAGATGGTATTAAAAAGTTTCTGAAGATATTTGGTTTCGGTTACGATAATATTCATGCTTGCAAAAATGATTGCATACTCTTTAGGAAGGAGTTTCAAGAGCTAGAAAGTTGTCCAAGTTGCAACTTGGACAACTTCCAACAAAGATACTTAGATATTTTCCAATCAAGGATAGATTTAGGAGGATGTTCAGATCTAAAAATATGGCGGAAGATGTGCGTTGGCATTCTACCAATGCTACTGATGATGGTACAATGCGACACCCTGTTGATTCTATTGCTTGGGCACAAGTGAATGAGTTAAGACCAGACTTTGCTGTTGAACCAAGGAATCTTAGACTTGGACTTTCTACAGATGAGATGAACCCTTTATATCTTCAAAACACCAACTACAACACATGGCTAGTGTTGTTAGTGAACTATAACACTCCTCCAACAATGTGTATGAAGGCTGAGAACATGATGTTGATTTTGTTGATATGTGGTCCAACATCTCCTGGTAATAACATAGACGTTTACTTAGCACCATTAATAGACGATTTACAAGATTTGTGGACTGAAGGTATTCAAGTGTATGACTCACTTGCTAAGGAAAATTTTACACTTAGAGCCTTATTGTTTTGGACTATTAGTGATTATCCAGCATTATGAACAATTTCTGGATGTAAAGTGAAGGGGAAACAAGCTTGCAATGTATGTGGAAAGGATACACCTGCTAGGTGGCTGAAGTTTAGCCGGAAGTATGTGTATATGGGAAATAGAAAAAGACTACCTCCAGGCTATTGTTTCAGATATAAGAATGTTTGGTTTGACAACGCTATTGAGATCAGAATGCTATTAGGATACAAACTGGTGATGAAATATATGAAACATAAAAGTGTTTAAGAATGATTTTGGAAGACCTCTGCAGAAAGAAAATAAACGAAAAATAACAGATTTTTTAGATGATGAGGTTGTCCAAGAAGAAGAATGTGAAGAATCAAATGATATGTGGCGTCGAAGAAGAGATCAATATTCTTTGTACTCCCCTACTGGAAGGTAAATCAGACTAACTAAACTACATTCTTTGGTTGTTGTATTATAATAGGCCTAAGGTTAATTGATTTATGTGTTAGGATATGCATGTTCGTCATAATATTGATGTGATGCACGTAGAAAAGAATGTGTCAGATACTGTTTTGTCTCTACTCATGCAAAATGATAAGTCAAAAGATGGGTTAAAAGCGAGACAAGACTTGGAAGATATTGGAATCAGAATTCACTTGCACCCAGAAGTTAGGGGAAAGAAAACTTACTTACCTCCAGCATCCTATTGGTTATCGAAGTCAGAGAAGAACATTTCATGCAAAATTTTATCTAATTTTATAGGTCCTGATGGTTATTGTGGTAATATTTCAAATAGTGTTTCTGTTTGATGAGGACATCGAACCAAACATGGAACCAACACTTGTACCACAAGTCAATGAAGCTCCAATGACACGATCCAAGACTAGGAGGCTTAGGGAATGGTTCAATGATGTGATCCAGACTTTATTAAGCTCTATGGAACTTGGAGGTTTCACCAAAAACAATCCAGAAGTTAACTTAAGCTCGGATGACTTAAATGAAGAGTTCCTGGACAATTCGTCCATTTGAGCCTCAAGGAGATCCGGCCTTAGTCCAACCAATGTAATTTTATTTTCTTAACAGGAAATGGAGCTCAACACAACAAGAATCACTCCAAGAATATTCCTGATCTAGAAGATACACTCAATACAAGTCAGCTGGCAATTAGAGAGCAAACAAGGCAAGAAGAGGATTCTGAAGCTAACCACGTGGAAATTCTTGAAGATAACTCTCATACAAGCCTCAAGGGACTAGAAGAAGAAGAAACTATCAAAGGATTCAAGCTGGATGGACCAGAACAAGCATATTGCATTTCAGCTCCTAAACCGCACAAACCGAGTCAAAATCAGGTATTTTCAATCTATAAAATTTATGCAGGTTAAACTGAGTTTATCTAAGGCATATAATGCTTCAAAATACAACATTTCAAGCCAAGGACGTGATTTATCACTTTGTTTATTTTATTTTAAGTTTGTAAACATTTATGTTTTGTGTGTTTAAACGCTTTGTTGTTTTATTTTGCAAGTCATGTTGTTTTGAATCTTTCTTTTGAATTAGTGTCGACCTAATTAGGTCTTAAGCTGAAGAATCACTATATAAGGTTCCCCTGCAGCCTTGTAGACCTCAGACCTTTTTGTTGAATAATAAAGTTGTATTTTCTTCTCTTTCAAGTGGTTCTTGTAGAGATTTAAGCTTCTGTCATTTGTGTGTGGATTTACCATTGGAAGAGCTTTCTTGTTGTATCAGAGATCATTCCATAATCTTTATAGTGCGTTCGATCCACCTTCACCCACTGACCCAGCACGAGAGAGCGTAAAATCCAGCATGTTTGTTCCCATCTTCTACAGCCAAAGACTCTCCCTGGAGTCTTATATCATTATGTATCAGTGCCAAATGTTCCTACTTTCGGTTCTAACCTTCTATCCCTTTATCTTTTCAGTTCTGTCACTTTGTGTCCGTTCGTCTTCTGTTTGTGTTTTCTAGGTTATTTTTGTTCTGTTTGAGTCTATAAAACGAAAATCAAAATAAAAATGTCTAGATTCTTGTTTTAGGTTGTGTTTAGTATTTGTTTAAGTATTTCGTTCATCATAGTTGCTGCTTGAATCATTTTAGAGAAATTTTATATGTTTTGAGTTTTTGTGACTATTTAGTTTCTGTTTTTGTTATATTGATATGTTTGCTATTGTGTAAGCATACGAAGTGACGAAAATGGCTAATGGTGATGGAAATAAACAAAATTCACTCTTACATATGTTAAATGCCATGAGATAAGAGATGAGAAATGTTACTCTAGTTGTTGGAACGATGAGACATAAGTTTGGAGAACGAATATGGCGTTTATAGAAGCCTAGACGTCAACCTATAAGAGGAGCTCCAATCAACCAGAATAACCAAGATGAGGATGAAGATGAAGATAACATGCCTGAACTAGAGGATGATCCACCCGATCCTTTTCAGTATCAACCACATAGGAGACAAGATCCTCTAAGGAGAAATCCTTTCCGAGAAGGAGAAGCACATGGACATAATTATAATATTAAGCTAACTCCTCCTAATTTTGCAGGAAAATCAAATCCATAAGTTTATATGGATTGGGAGAGGAGACTTGAGCATATCTTTGAATTTTATGGGTATAATGAACGCAAGAAAGTTGTTGTTGCTGCAACACAACTCACAGATTATGCACTTGCATGGTGGGACAGAAATGTAGCTGAAAGAAAGATGCAACGTTTTGCACCTGTAGCAACATGGACTGACATGAAATACCTTCTAAGAATTAGGTATGTACCTGAACATTATCATAGAGACTTACAAAAACTTTTTTGTAAGTTATCGCAGGGAACTAGAAGTGTAGATGAGTATTTTGAAGAGTTTGAAAAGCTTATGAACTCGCTGGAGTTAGAAGAATCAGAGGAAGCTTTAATGTCTCAATTCTTTGATGGATTACAAGAGCGCATTGCTAGAAAGGTGGAAAGAGCTCAATACAATAGCTTATATGAGTTGTTGCACCTTGCTTTCCGAGAAGCATGAGAATTTATCTCAATCGATTTTCCTTTGTTAAGAAGCTTATGTCCAACGTGGGCATCAAGTAATCCTAAGCTTCTTAACAAAGGAAAATCGATTGAGATAAATTCTCATTTCAAAGGAAAGAATGCAGAGGCTCCTAAGTTTAACCGACCAGAACAAGGTAAGAGCTCTAATGATACTTAAAGAACTCGTGATATAACTTTTTTTTAAGTGTCAGGGAAGCGGACACATCTCTAGGGAATGCCTAAATCATAGGGTGATGATTTTAACCAACAATGAATATTATGAATCCCAAGATGAGCGAGATGATGATGCTAATGATCAAGAGAATGAAGTTGAATACCCTGATGTTGGTGAATTACTTGTGACCAGAAGAATGTTAAGTTGTTTTTGTGCAACCTGAAGATAAAATGCAAAGAGAGAACATCGTCCACACTAGATGCACCATTAAAAGCAAGGTATGTAATCTGATCATAGATGGTGGTTCTTGTACTAATGTGGCTAGCAAGTATATGGTGGGCAGATTAGGACTTGAGAAGACTAAGCATCATAAGCCATATAAGTTGAGATGGCTCAATGATCAAACCGAGCTGAAAATCACTGAACAAGTTGATATTCCATTTAGTGTTGGAAAATATCAAGATCAAGTTTTTGTGACGTGGTTCCTATGCAAGCTGGACATCTTTTACTTGGTAGACCATGGCAATTTGATCGATCTACTAATCATGACGGACGCACCAACCAGTACACATTTATGCACAAAAACCGAAAGTACACTCTTGCACCTCTTTCACCATCTGAAGTACATGAATTACAAGTTCATATGAGCAAAGAAAGTGAGGTAAGTAAATGTAGTCTTTATTTATCTCCTAGTGTTGTTTCTAAAGCCATGAGTGCCAAGGGAACCGTGCTACTAATGTTGTTTAAAGAATGTCTAAGTGCAGGTTTAGATGAATTAGAATTTCCAGCATAAATGAAGGCTCTCTTAGATAAATTTAATGATATTTCTCCAGAAGAGATACCACCTGGTTTACCTCCAATTCGAGGTATAGAACATCAAATTGATCTTGTTCCAGGTTCAACATTGCCCAACAAACCAGCATATCGAATGAACCCGGAAGAGACGAAAGAACTTGAGAAGCAAGTTCATGACTTGATGGACAAGGGATACATCCGGGAAAGCCTTAGTCCTTGTGTTTTACCAGTACTTTTAGTATCAAAGAAAGATGGCAGATGGAGGATGTGTGTGGATTGCCGAGCAATAAATAACATTACCATCAAGTATAGGCACCCAATTCCGCGTCTAGATGACATGTTAGATGAGCTGAGTGGAGCAACCATATTTTCAAAGGTAGATCTCAAAAGTGGTTATCACCAAGTGAGAATGCGTGAAGGAGATGAATGGAAAACCGTCTTCAAGACAAAACAAGGGCTGTATGAGTGGTTGGTCATGCCTTTTGGCTTGACAAATGCACCAAGCACCTTCATGCGTCTCATGAACCAGGTTCTAAGGTCTTTTATAAGTAAATTTGTTGTTGTTTACTTTGATGACATTCTCATTTAGAGAAAATGCTTATCTGATCATATCAAGCATCTAGAACTTGTTTTGCAAACACTTCGAAAGGAAGGCCTCTATGCTAACCTCAAGAAGTGAAAATTTTGTAATGATCCACTTGTTTTCTTAGGTTTTGTTATGAGTAGATAGGGATTACAGGTTGATGAAGAGAAAATCAAAGCAATTCAAGAATGGCCTACACCAACTACAATTGGTCATGCTAGAAGCTTTCATGGTCTTGCAAGTTTCTATAGACGTTTTTTGAAGGACTTTAGCACTATAGCAGCACCCCTAACTGTTGTGATCAAGAAAAATACACCATTTTCATGGGGAGTAGCTCAAAAAACAGCCTTCAAAACCCTCAAAGAATGCCTAACTAAAGCACATGTTTTAGTTCTCCCAGATTTTGAAGAGATGTTTGAAGTAGAGTGTGATGCATCCGGACTGGGAATAGGAGCTGTACTACATCAAAGGATGAAGCCAATAGCATTCTTTAGTGAGAAATTAAGTGGAGCCACGCTCAATTATCCAACATATGATAAGGAACTCTATGCATTGGTTAGAGCACTTGAAACATGGCAACATTATCTTTTATCTAAGGATTTTATTTTACATACAGATCATGAGACTCTTAAGCATCTAAGAAGTCAAAATTCACTCAAGAGAAGGCATGCTAAGTGGCTGGAATTTATTGGGACGTTTCCATATGTTATAAAGTACAAAAAGGGAAAGGAGAATATGGTGGCAGATGCACTATCAAGAAGACATGCACTAATTTCTACAATGGAAATAAAGGTTTTAGGATTTGAGCACATCAAGGAGCTATACAAAGATGATCCAGACTTTGGAGTAACCTATGAACAAAGCGGAAAAGGAGCATTTGGAGCATATTATCTACATGATGGATTCTTATTCCGAGATAAGAGGTTGTGCATTCCACGAGGATCTTTAAGGGAGTTTCTGATTAAAGAGGCACATGGTGGTGGCCTTATGGGTCATTTTGGTGTGGATAAAATATTGGCAGTAGTGGTTGATCATTTCTTTTGGCCTCACCTCAAGAAAGATGTGGAGAAACATTGTTCTCGATGTGTAGCTTGTCATAAAGCTAAATTTAGGTCACATCCTCATGGTCTTTATTTACCATTACATATTCCTAATGCACCTTGGATGGATATTTATATGGATTTTGTGCTAGGTTTGCTAAAGATTAGACACAAAGATTCTATCTTTGTTTTTGTTGATCGATTTTCAAAGATGGCACATTTGATACCATGTGACAAGATTAATGATACCACCCAAACAACTGATCTATTCTTCAAAGAAGTTGTGCGCTTACATGGATTACCTAGGACGATTGTATCTGATCGGGATGCGAAATTCCTAACTCATTTCTGGAGAACATTATGGAAAAAGCTTATCACAAAGTTGGAGTTTTCTACAACTTTTCATCCTCAAACGGATGGACAAACAGAAGTGGTAAATTGTACCTTATCTACTTTACTTAGAGTTACTCTTGGTAGAAATCTGAAAACATGGTTAGATTGTTTGCCTTTCATTGAATTTTCTTATAACCATGCTATTCACTCTGCTACTAAGATTTCTCCTTTTGAAGTTGTGTATGGATTAAATCCACTAACCCCGCTGGATCTTTCACCGATTCCACAAGCTAAGCAAGTTAATTTCGATGGTCTTAAGAAGGGAGAATTTGTGAAGAAGCTTCACCAGAAGGTTAAGGACAATCTTGAGAAGAAGACTGATGAATACAAGAAGCAGGCTGATAAAAGACGCAAGGAGATGGTTTTTGAACCAGGAGATTGGGTTTGGTTGCATATGAGACCAGAACGATTCCCACAAAAGAGGAGTTCAAAGCTAGCACCTAGAGGAGATATGTCCATTCAAAATTCTAAAGAAGATCAATGACAATGCATATCAATTAGAACTTCCAGGTGAGTTCAATATATCACATAGCTTCAATGTTGATGACCTTTCTCCATATGATGCAGATGACCCAGTTTTGAGGTCAAACCCTTCTGAAGAGGGTGGGAATGATGAGGAAATCGAACCAAACATGGAACCAACACTTGTACCACAAGTCAATGAAGCTCTAATGACAGGATCCAAGGATAGAAAGCTTAGAGAAGGGTTCAATGATGTGATCCAGACATTAATAATCTCTATGGAACTTGGAGACTTCACCAAAAACAATCAGAAGTTAACTTAAGCTCGAATGGCTTAAATGAAGAGTTGCTGAAAAATTTCGTCCATTTGAGCCTCAATGAGATACGACTTCAGTCCAACCAATGTAAATATATTTTCTTGACAGGAAATAGAGCTCAACACAACAATAATCACTCCAAGACCATTCTTGAGCTAGAAGATACACTCAATACAAGTCAGCTAGCAATTAGAGAACAAACAAGGCAAGAAGAGGATTCTGAAGATAACCACGTGGAAATGTTTGAATATAACTCTCATACAAGCCTCAAGGGACTAGAAGAAGAATAAATTATCAAAGAATTCAAGCTGGACGGACCAGAAAAGGCAGATTGCATTTCAGCTCCTAAACCGCACAAACCGAGCCAAAATCAGGTATTTTCAATTTATAAAATTTATGCAGGTTAAACTGAGTTTATCTAAGGCATATAAGGCTTCAAAAGACAACATTTCAAGCCCAAGACGTGATTTAGCACTTTGTTTTATTTTATTTTAAGTTTGCAAACATTTATGTTTTGTGTGTTTAAACGCTTTGTTGTTTTATTTTGCAAGTCATGTTGTTTTGAGTCTTTCTTTTGAGTTAGTGTCGACCTAATTAGGTCTTAAGCCGAAGAAACACTATATAAGGTTCCCCTTCAGCCTTGTAAATCTTAGACCTTTTTGTTGATTAATAAAGTTGCATTTTCCTCTCTTTCAAGTGGTACTTATAGAGATTTAAGCTTTTGTCCTTTGTGTGTGGATTCACCATTGGAAGATCTTGATTGATGTATCAGAGCTCCTTCCATAGTATATGTGGTGTGTTCGATCTATCTTCACTTCCATCTACTGATCCTACAAGAGAGACCGTTATAGCCAGCTTGTTTGATCCCATATCGATTCACCTTCACCCACTGAACCAGCACGAGAGAGCGTGAAAGCCAGCATGTTTGTTCCCATCTTCCACAGCCAAAGAATCTCCCTGGAGTCTTATATCACTGTTAACCCTCCAAATATATGTAGTCTGAAGTCGCATGATCATTATGTGCTAATACAGAATCTGTTACCAGCTGCCATAAGAGGTTTGTTACATAGAGCACCTAGATATGCCATAAACAGATTATGCAATTACTTCAACAGATTGTGTTAACGTATCACTGACCCTGAAAAACATATATCAATGGAAACTGATTTTGTGGAAAAAATGTGTCAACTAGAGCGGTTCTTCCCTCCACCCCTTTTTGATATAATGTTCCACCTTCCCATACATCTATCTAAAGAGGCACGCCTGAGATGACCAATACATTTTCGATGGATGTATCCTTTCAAAAGGTTTGATGTACTCATTTTCTTTAATTTATCTTTTTTAATGATGTTTGACTACCTTTCATATATTTTGACTGAGTTATAGGTACATAAAAACACTAAAGGCTTACGTGAATAATCATGCAAGGCCGGAAGGATTTATGGTTGAAGGGTATTTAGCCGGAGAATGGATTTCATTTTGTTTAGAGTTCTTGCAAAATTCAGTATCAGTTCAAGAAAGAAGTTAAACGTAACAAAGACATTGAGGATGATGGAATTTTGGTTGAAGGTAGACCACTACAAAAGGGTGCACATGTCACCCTTTCTGACAAAGATAGAGACATTTTACATCGCTATAGCTTTCATGGATCTTTACATGCAGTAAGAGGTTACACATTTTGTTAATAAGGATGTCAATTACAAATTTATAAAGCACACTGTTTTTTATTGTCAAATCAGTATGCATTTGGAAGAATTACAAGCTATTCATGATAGATGTGCTAGAAATGAAACGTTATTGTGGAAGAATCATACTGAGCATTTTGCTTAATGGGTAACAACGAAGGTTATATCTTAACTAGAGTTTATGTTCATTAGTTATTTGATTAGAACATGAATTGCAAATTTGGAATTGCTTCAGACCAGGTTTTGTTTTTTTATATTGGTTGTTCTGAGTTATTGTCTTCATTTCCAATTATTGAAATGTGTCACTAGTTGCGTCTTGGTTTATCTACGTTATTGTCTTCATTGTCAATTATTGAAATGTGTCATTGGTTGCGTCTTGTTTTATTTGATTGGAACATGATTTGTGAATTTGAAATTGCTTCAGGCCCGGTTTTATTTTTTGAAAAAGACCGATATTTGTTGTTTAGAGTTAGAGTATTCATTGCCAATTATTGAAATGTGTCACTGGTTACTTATTGGTCTATCTAAGTCTGATGTTTTCTCTGATTCAGATTCATTTAGACGCAACACAAAGCTATTCTAAGGATATAAGGTGGTTGGCATTTGGACCAAGAAATGTTGCTTTAACACAGAGGATTCATCAGTAATGGCCATACATTTCATACGGATGCAGTTAAGAGGAAGACTCAAAACAGTGGAGTAACTTATGAAGCTTTTAGTATGTGTCGATCGAGTGCACGAGATACAAGACAAGTAGCTAATATGCTTACATGTTGTGGAGTTATAAAGGAGATTTTACTTCTTAACTACCACATGTTCAAAGTACCATTGTTTAGATGCAATTGGACAAACAAAGGTAATGGTGTGAAGGAAAAAGATGGTTTTACTCTTGTGAACCTCCATATGAACCAAGCAGCATATTTGAAAGATCCATTCATTTTACCTACTCAAGCAAAACAGGTTTTCTACTCTATGAAATATGATTCTTCAAATCAGTATGTTGTAATGAGAGTACCGCCTAGAGGCTATCATGAGTTAGAAACAAAGGATGATTTAGTTGGGGCACAATTGCCTTTCCAAGAAATAGATGATGGAGAAAGTTCAGATGCTGATGATGGTAGTATATATGTTAAGAATGATTGTGAAGGGTTATTGGTAGTATATTGAAATAGTCTCGGTGATGTTTGATAGGTTTTATGGTTTTTATTGGTTGATTCCTTATACTATGGAAATGCTACTCTTTTGTAAACATGAAAATGTTTTATAGATATAATAAAATTATTATTTTTATTTGACAAACAATTCAAAAATATATTATAATTACAAAAAATTCAATTGTATAATTATAATAATATTAATTGTCGGGTAATTACAACACAATAATAACACAAGTAGTTTGCTATCTTTATTAAAAAAAACTGCGATAGATGCAATCTAATTATAATACAAATTCAACGCTGTTGAATATAAAAAAACTAAACCTATTATCAAAAACCTGTAATAATAAATATACGGCGCTATTATAAAAATAAACAATTGCATCTTGAACAACGATATCGTTAATTCGATAATTATAGCATACATTAAATCTGCTATCTAAAGTCTCCGACCTATAATGACGTGCATTTTCATAGCGTTTAATTAACCGCTATGCTATCCTACAATAGCGCTTTTTGACCGCTAAGAAAAGACATATTTCTTGTAGTGAGATGATTATAAATGAAAATAGATAAGATATAACCCGGAGTGTCTTGAAAATCTTTCACCAGTAATAACCTAAATCACAAATAACTCAAAACTAAAAATTAAATAGGTTAGGACTAAAAGCATAACTGGCTCAAAATTTGAAAACAACTAATCTAGAACACCAGATAGTGGGTTGCCTCCTACTCAGCGTTTGTATAAAGTTGTTAGCTTGACTGTGTAGCCAAATGTGCTAATCATGAGAATCAAATGGTTGAGCCAATGCGCCTTTAGTCCTTCTCCTGTTAGTGCAATATAATATATGCACAGGAAAATACAGTGTTTCCCATGGCAAAAATACATCAATCACATCAAAGAAGCTGACTACATATGTAGCATAAATCATGAATTGCTCATTGATTACCTGAGGCTCATGAGAATCAAATGCATTAGATGGAAAAATAATATCAACTTCAGGTTTAAACGAGTTCAACAAAAAGTAGTCAACTTCATCTCCATTAATCATGTAAAACACATCATTCTCACTTCTAAAGTCCATCTCAACCTTAGGATTTTCTAAATCATTCAAGATCTTATCTACATCAAGCACATCTCCTAGGAAAAGAAGTGGACCAGACTCATCATGCATTGAAAACCTTAACTTGAGATCATGAATGTAATAACATATTCCATCATAATTCTTGGTAAATGTTTCAAACCTCCTATTATCTAGTCTTTGAGACTCACATACCAAATCATAACATTCATCAATAATCATGGGTGTATGAAAACTACAAGTTATATCTTCAATGTTAGGCATATGACATAAATTATAATCATTAAATTCAGAGTTAAACTCAAATATACATTCTAGTTGGCTTGGTGGAACCCAATATATTACCTCTTCAAGTCTTTCAGCTAAGTTTACCTCTTCATGTATGATATCTCTTCCCTCAAGTGCTGCTCAGTGTAAGAGGATGCTTAGTCTAAGAAACTCAGCTATAACTCTCCTTGGCAGTGTTGGATATTCTTTTTCAAGATAATCCAACTCTAGTTTTTGTTCTAGGGTAAGCATGTTCTCATCAAATGGTTCCCCCTCATCATGAATGTTCTCTTCGAATGTGTCATCCTGCTCATGTAGCAAATCATTGTAATCCATGACCATCACCTATATAATAAAAAATTTTAAAAAATAAGATTAAAAAAAGATCTTAGACTAAACTCTAAAGAAAACTTAAAAGGCACTATATTGGTCTCCGGGAACGGCGTCAAAATTCTAATAGGTCTAGAATTTAAATCTTAAAACTATACTGCAAAGAATAGATCAATGTAGCATAGATATGGTCGAATCTCACAGAGACCAGACAGCATGACTTTCAGTTTAATATCGAATCAAGTTAAGACAGTAATAATGAGTTGTTTGTAACTGAATAAAAGCAATAATTAAATCTAACGGTTGTAAACAATAAATTAAAAGCTTTAGGAAATAGGAAAATCCACAGGTAGTCAAGTTATCATGCAAGGATTTTCTTTCTAAAAATAATTCCCAAATTAAAAGACATAAGCTAGACTAATCTCCTTCCGCAATAGTAATCCCTTTATGATCGAATTACTGAAGAAAAACTCCCGCAATATTTAGATGATTCAATCAAGTATTAAGATTATATTTGATAAGTTTATAAACATCTAAGAGAATACTCCCACAAGCAAAGACATTTACTCTTCTAGATTATGTCAGATCTCTAAACCAAATCTATTTGCATTTATTAATTTAAATTCAATGAACTAGTTAGCTATTCTAATTCAAGCATAACAATCGAACCTGGCTTTCCTGAGAAATCCTAAAACCTAACTAGAGAACTACTAAGACATTGAAAAGTAAACACAAATCAATATCAAAGAAGAACTCATAATCAAATAACAAAGATAGATATTGGAATATAAAATAGGGTTAAGAAATCTTCTCCATAGAGATTCAGGATGCATCTCTTAAGTAAAACTTAGAATAATAAAAGCGTAGATAAAATAAAACCAAGCCACAAGGATTATTTAGTACTAAGAAAAAGGAAAAACCAAAATAAAATAAAGGACAGCCTTAAGGACCAATTCTGTAAATTTTGGAAATCTTCTAAAAATTCTAAGTTGAAGGGATCGATCGGGAACTTTGGAGAATGATCGGGCACATGGTCGGGCACTCTTTCGTAGAATTCCATGAGGTTTTTCCAGATCAGGCACTCCAAGGGATTTTTTGCGCGAACTTTTTTTGCGAGTCAGCTTGACCAGTCTTCAATAAAATAGTCATGAATTTTGATTGAACCAATGGATTGACTTCATACCACTTCCATATGAAAGCAACTCACGTGGCTATCTTGTGACCAAATTTAAGCTAAATCCATCTATGGGAACATCTTCAAGCATTGGAAAACTTTTGATCCTTCGGCTGGACTCTGTAACTGCATATGTCAATTTGCATCCGTTTTGTGCAGAAATCCGTATTTTTGTTCCAGTACGACCCAATTACCTAGAAACCTGTAAAAGCTATCAAATTACAAGGAAAACATTTGGATAATTTTTAATAGCAAACATAAATGCTTACTAAAAAGCGTTAAAACCGAGTAATATCATCTATAAGTTAGAATGGTGAAAGCTGGAAAAGCGAAATTAAGTGCGGGAAATTTTATTGTTAGCATTCAATTAAAAATAAAAGTGTGAGATGGTATTGGGTAAATAGAAGTAAGTGATGCTAGTTTACTATAAATACAATATTTTATTTATGCACAAAAAAGTAGTGTGGTTTGTATTTAAGCCAAAATTATGTAGTTGGCGTGCATATTTATTTTCTCTACTGTTTTTAAAAATATATATTAATGCTGATTAAAAATAATTTGTTTCAAAGTAACTGATATCTTCATTTTCTAGTAAAAAACTAAATTTCATTTTTAGTTTTTTTAAATGTACCCATTGACTTATATACCATATAAAAATAAAGCAAAGAACAAATAAAAATAAATTATGAGGATATACAAAAATTAAATTTAAAATATTTAATGTTAATATATTTTTAGATCTAAATTACTTTAGGAGATTTATCTTTTAATTAATTTTATAGACCTATAATTTAAAATTTTTAAGTATTTAATAAATAAATAGTTTAATAGTTTATAATATTATTTTTGTTATCATTCAAACAATGTATGTTGAGCTTAGTTTTCAAAAACTACATTTGTTATGAAAATGTACAAAACCGCACTTTACATGCATGACATTTTATGATATGTTATTTTATCCGTTGGCTTAAATAACAACATTCAACATCATTATTCCCCACATATGTTTTGTACGACCCTCACTACTTTTTGATATGAACCATATGTTTTTCAGCTATACATTATCCGCAACGCATCGTACTAGTTTATAAGTTATTTGATTTGATGTGTTTTATCAGAGACATGATGAACTAATAAATTATCAATATCCATATACCATAATATAGTATATATGTTTAACAATTAAACATTAAACATTAGTAAATTAAATAAAACCCACCTAATCAGATGAATGATGAAGTGGGACAAATGATTTTCAATGGGGGAAAATATTTATTACCGTTCTAACAAAAATAAAAGTGAGGCAATTTTGGTTACTAGAAGTGTAGGAGGAGAAAATTTGTTTGTACACAAAAAAGGAATGCAATGCGGTTTGTATTTGAGAAAAAATGACATAGTTCGGGTGCGGATTTACTTTTTAAAAATGTTTTAGAAAAAAAAATATTAATGTTGTTTAAAAATATTTTGTTTTAAGTTAAGTGATATGTTATTGGCTAAATTTCATGGAGGTGGACTTTGGGGAAAGTTATATCAATTTGGCGTACTTCTTGAAGTAATTACATTATAGTACTCCCTCCGTTTCAATATGTAAGTAGTTTTGCTTAAAAGCTCGGGTATTAAAAAAATTTTAACTTTTTCTAAAGGAGTAATAAAAAAAAATTTTATTTATTGCACACAATCATTTTGTGTACAATATTTAATTAGGGAGAGTTTGTTATTAGTAATAAAAATAATATCAACCATCTCAAGTTAGAGAGAGATTATTATTATTTTGTGGGAAAACGCGAAAAGTAAGAGAAAGATTATTGCACCTCATTTTGCCTTTAAGTTTTTAGTAGAATATTATTTATTTAAATTATTTTATTACTTTGGGTTTTGAGAACACATTATATTATGAAACAAACAATTTTGGCTAAAAGTACTTAGACTATGTACAATGCAAAAACATATTCAACACCCTCTTTACTCATTTTTAACCTTCCACATCATTATCTCTCTCCTCCACCTATTAATTCAACACTCTATCCCACCATTTTGTTTTATATTTCTTACATTTATTTATGTATTGCAGATTTATTTCTTGTATTGCTTCCGTATTGCAGATTTATTTCTTGTATTGCAGATTTATTTTCGGATTGCAGACTTATGGTGGGATCTATTGATGATTTTTTATGTGTCCAAATCAAATGAAACAAGTTTCTATTTATAGAGGAGAAAAAATTATGAATTTTGATATAAAATTTGTAAATATAAGAAATAGTTTATTATGAAATAATTGAGCTTAAATAATATGGGTGGATGTTTAAATCAACATGGTCCCACCATTTTTTATTCAACATGTGTTGAATTTATTCAACACCAATTAATCCACCTCATTTTTTTCTTTGTTTTCAACACCCTCATTGGAGAGAGTCAACTGTTGAATAAATTTATTCAACACCCCATTGTAAGTAGTCTTATATATTGAAACTTTGGTGAGGAAAGAGTAAACTTTTGTTTCCATTATACCCTTATTTTTCTATATAATTACACTCTATCATTTTATCTCTCCTGACATATGTCAGATGTTGACATTTGCTTTTTTCACCTCCAGTCTTTAAAATCAATTACTTGATAATATATATGTCCAAAAAACTAAAAATTATACCAAAATTCGTAATTTTTTATACTTTATAAATACACTCGTTTTGTTTACTTTGGACATAAAAAAACAAGTTTCATGACGTCTGTGTACACGACACTCTGTGTACATTAGCTAGTTATTCGATGTACACAATGATTATTCAGTCTGTGTACAATGTCGTGTAACATTCAACATGTGTATAACGTCATGTACATGATGTTTTTGTGTACAATCTCGCGTATCATGCATCATGTGTACAACGTTACATACACAATGTTCTGTACACAATGCTTGTGTACATCGTGGTAATTATTAAATGTGTACATCTAATAATTAGCATGAGATACACAAGCATCATCTACATATCATTGTGTACGTGATGCTATGTACATGTTGCATGATACACGTCGTTGTACATAGACTGGATCATCATTGTGAACATCTAAGTCCATTGTACACAACATTGTACATAGACTGCAGTATCATTGTGTACGACTGCATTATCATTGTGTACATTTAATCATTAGCATGATGTATACAAGCATCATGTACACATCGCGATGCTATATACTAAGTGTCGTGTACACAAAGCATCGTGTACACAGACGTCATGAAACTTGAATTTTGTTTTGTGTCCAAAAAACAAAACAAATATTTGTTTATAGAGTACAAAAAATAAAAATTTTGGTACAATTTCTATTTTTTAAAAATATATATTATCAACTAATTAAATTTAAATATTGAAGATGAATTATAAAAACATCACATCAACCATACATCAATACCACTCTTTTTTCTCTCCCTTCTTTTTAAGGGCAAAATGGTATTTGTTGAGAGTTAAAGTATACCTAAATCACTCAAAGTGATAATACTTTAGTATTAGGTACACTAGAGTGTATGTTTCTATGTTATTTTTGTGTAAAAACATAAATGTTATTTATAGTTTTTTGCATTGATCTTAAGCACCATAAAGAATTAATAAAAATAATTATGAAAATATACAAAAGTAAATAAAATTTTAGTATAATAATAATTTTCTAACACTAAAATTATTTTATAATATTAAACATTTAATTGATTTTAGAAATTTATAATTTACAGTTTTCAAGTAGTAAATAAATAAAAAAAATTAATGTTGTAAACCACTAATTATTTTGTTATAATTCAAACATTATTTTAAACCTTTTATTTTTCAAAAACCGCATTTTGTTGCATATGTATTAAAAACCAATCCAACACCAATTTGTTGCTCTATGAGCTATGACCGTTCGAAACTTTTTATAAAAACATATTTGTTTACCTTTTGCCTATATAATTATTTCATCCACTAAACGATTAAAATATAATACCAAAGCACCATGTGGTTTAGATGAGAGATATATCTAATAAGATTAGTTTGACTTTCATAATATTTACAATATCAGACCATAAAATGCAAATATTGGGACGCATTCGTATGGCTACAAGCTCAATATGTGGACACTGATATGTCTTCTAGACGTACAGGCTATGTTTCACCTTCATGGATTTCACCATCGTCTAGTTCCCTAAAATGTAATATTGGGACTTCCTGGAAGCATAATATTCATTTGAAGCCTCATGGACTTTAAGAAACCATAGAGGTGTGGTACTTTTTCATGGACGTTCTGCTCCTCCTAATTCACCAGCATCTTCATTTGAAGCCTTTCTAGTTTGCTTAACCTGAGTCATTAATTGTTTTGTGGTTATTCAACCAGCCAACATCTATTGGACTTCGACTATTGTCAATATTGTAAATGGGCTTACTAAGACAAAACGTGTAATAATATATAGTTTACTGATGTTGTAACCTTCGATGAATAAGAAAACCTACTACGCTTTCTAAGAATTTACATGGTATCAGAGCCTCCAACCTAACTTCTACAGGGTTAAAGCTCAAATTTTTTTTTTCAATGGCTACAGAAATTCGTTGCACTATTTCTCCTTACGATCTCACTTCTGGTGATAATCCGGGTATTTTGATCTCCAAAACACTACTCAAGGGATCAAACTATGACGAATGGGCTACAAATTTTTGTTTGGCGCTCAAAGCACGCAAAAAATTTGGCTTCGTTGACGGCACAATACCGCAGCCGGCAGCAACAGCTACCGATTTCGATGATTGGACAGCAAACAATGCTCTTGTTGTCTCTTGGATGAAGTTAACCATTGATGAGAACTTATCTACTACTATGTCTCACATGGATGATGAACATGAGCTTTGGACACACATTCAAAAGCGTTTTGGAATCAAGAACGGACAATGTGTTCAAAGACTCAAATCTTATCTTGCGACATGCCGTTAAAAAGGATTACCCATTGAATCCTATTACGGTAAACTCACACAGCTTTGGCAAAGCTTAGCCGATCACCAACAGGCTAAAACAATGGACGAGGTGCGTAAGGAACGCGAAGAAGATAAGTTGCACAAGTTCCTCATGGGTCTTGATGAAACAATTTACGGTCTTGTTAAATCTGCCCTACTTTCACGTGTTCCACTGCCTTCTTTGGAAGACGCATATAACGTCCTTATTCAAGATAAAGAATCTAATTTTATGGGTCGTCTACATGAGGACAAATCTGATGGTGTAAGTTTCGCTGTGCAAAGCTCAAAATCTGTTTTTGTTGTTCCTTAAAACCTGAATACCGATTTTTGTTTTTGTTCTCATTGTGGTCGGAGAGGAAACTCTGCTGAGAATTTCTTTCTTCTTATTGGGTACCCACCATGGTTTGATAATAAAACAATGAAGAAGCAGTCATCTTCATCTTCTCGTACAGGTGGAAATCGTGGGAATTTTCAATATTCACGTAATAGAGTTGCAGATAACTCTTGTCCAGCAGCAGCAAATCATGTGACTCTCTCAGCCTCTGCTCACAGTTCTCAACTCACATCTCTAGACAGACAAGGAATCACTGGACTAAGTGACTCACAGTGGAAAACTTTGGTTCATCTCTTAGATGAAAGGAACACAACAGCAACAGAAAAATTGACAGGTAAATATGTTATGGAATCTTGGATTTTGGATACCGGCACATCAAATCACATGACGGGTACTCTTGAATTTCTCCACAACGTGTTTACTATGCCTCCGGTTCTGATTCGTTTTCCTGATGGACCATATATCACATCCACTAAACAGAGATTTGTCCCTCTCGGCTAATCCTTGATTTTAAAGAATGTTTATTACGTGGGTGGACTTCATTGTCACTTAGTCTTTGTTTCTCAGCTTACTCTTGAACGCCATTGTATTTTTACAATAACTGATCAACTCTATGTGATCCAGGACCGCAATACTATGATGATGATTGGAGCGGGTAGGCAATCTAAGGAGCTGTACTTTTTGAAGCAAGTCTAAGGCACGACAAGTTTTCACGTTTTGGTTATGGATTCAAGTTGTCTTTGGCATAAACGCTTCGCTCATGCGTCCTCTACTGCTTTAGGTTTGTTAAATCTTTTCAATTATCGCACCAACTCTTTTGATTCTAAGACATGTGACATTTGTATTCGTGCAAAACATTCTTGTGATTCTTTTCCTCTAAGTATTACTAAGACCAGTTGCGTTTTTGAGTTGATTCATTGCGACTTATGGGGTCCATATAGGACTACTTCATTGTGCGGTTCTCGCTATTTTCTAACGATTCTTGATGATTATTGTGGAAACCCGTATTTTGACAAGAAATTTTTTTTCGTTTTGTATTTATATTTCG
>OVBE01002304.1:0-31265 GCA_900406425.1 Iberis pinnata | reverse complement strand
ATTGTATAAAAAATTAATAATTTTGCCCCGCGCATAGCGCGGGTGAGTACCTAGTACAGTTTAAAACCGTATAAATATAGTATATTCAATGATATTTTTTTATTCAACTTTAGATCCTTTTCGTTTAAAACAGTATAAAAATTATAAGTAAATTTTATAAGATTATGTATAAATATTTAGATAATAAAAGATCTAAACCGGTATAAACTCTTTCTAAAATAATTGTTTAAAAGAGTATAGACAACTTTTAAACACTTTTAAACACTTTTAAACACTTTTAAACATACTGTTTAAAACCGTATAAACTAGTATAAAACAATTATTTAAATATACAGTTTAAAACCGTATAAACTAGTCTAAAACAGTTGTTTAAAAGATATCTTCATAGATCACAATAAACACTTTGACACTAGCATTTGGTAAAACATACTGTTTACAATTGTATAATGTTCGACCGATACTTTCTCAAAAAAAGAAAAAACGATACCTAATAATACACAATAAAACAGCTCAGAGAAAGATGGTACTTGAGTCTCCATACTCCTCCACCTATAACTCACGTTTCTGTTGACAGGTCTTTGAAGCAGACCTTGTGTTCCACACTTTTAAGATTTGGAAACATTCAATGATTTGAACCTTGTAGTTTAGTTTGAATATCTGTGACACCCCCATTGAAGTTTGGAATCGGTGAATGAGACAACTAAAGACGAACCATCTCATAAACGCACTACAAAATTGGTGTTGATGTTAGATCCCAATCCAGACAAAAACATATTGAAAAGAGCTGATTTTTCTCCAGAGTAGCCTTTTTGAAGGACAAAACATTATTCAGATTACCCAATATAAAGAATTTAATCAAGTTGTTTAAAAACAGTATAATATTATATAAAATAACAAAACAAAATTATAAGATTATGTATAAATATGTATAAATAGTTAGATAGTAAAAAGTTCTAAAACAGTATAAACTCTTCTAAAACATTGTTTAAAAGAGTATAGACAATTTTTAAACACTACAGTGTAAAACCATATAGCTAGTCTAAAACAATTGTTTAAAATATATCTTCAGAGATCACAATAAACACTTTTGCACTAGCATAGAGTTCAAGTATTATGCTGAGGAATGTTTCAAGACCACGTACCAACCTATAGAAGACAAATGTAGTGGAGGTAAAACACTCAATGGCATGTTTATGAACAACAGAGAATCCAAATACACCAAGTTTGTTTCTTAGCCATGTTACTGCTTCATAGCTTATCAAATCTGCAAGTTCTACTTGGAAATCTCTTCCTCCATGTACACCAATTGTGATTGAGGTTAAAGAAAACAAAAAAGTCAGATATCTAATTTCGATTAAGTGAGAAATCTATGCTTGAGAATTTACAGAAGTAACAAACAAAAGAAAATATTAACAACAATCTATAGAAAATTATTGGTCATGCAAGGATTCGTTATCCTAATCTCTGATTCGACCATCTACTACAAACCATTATTACGGAATTAGACATTCACAAAACCCCGATTCAAAAAATTGAACAAGAGAAGAAAAAGAAGAAGAAAGAATAGAGAGATTGAAGACCGTACAAGTTTTATCGGCGTTTTTCAGACTCGAATCCAAACCATTGCTAAAACGAAAGTTTATTCGTTTAATAAAATCCTCCAAAATCGATACCAAACGATTAAGGATCAAGAAGATCTTGTCAAAATGCAAGCGACGAGATCTGGATTAAGGAGAGTGAATTCATGAGATTTTCCGGCGAAGAAGAGAGATAAATAACACATGGGTAATATGGTCATTTCACAATTAAAAAGGTGGCAAAATTGATTAAGTGATTTTGAAAGTGGCAGGGGTGAAAAGTGGCATATGAAAAATGACAAAAATGTAATTGCCCGACAGTAAATACATAATCTAATTTTTGAAATCAATATAAAATAAAAATTTTGAGGATACATGAAAACAATTAAACTTATTTTTTCTCATTACATAATTTATAATATGACATAATATTATTTTAGCAAATATTTTTATTATTAAAAATAACAGTTGTAATTTTTACAGTTTTGATTACCAATCAGACTTTTATTGTCATTTAAAAAAATCACAGTCGCTATAACCAAAATTTTTGCAACAGTTTATAAATTTTGAAAGTAATAGTCGTTACATATCAAGCCCAGGGTCATTATGGTCATTTTGCTATGTGATTTTTGAAGTAATTTTTAATTTATTTATTTATTAGTTAATATTGTAAATAATACAACATATTGCCTAGTTGATCCAACACGGTTTATGCCAAAATCTAGAATCAAACTCCACATAGAAAAAAATGCTTACTAATAATTTACCACTATAGTACGAACATTTTTTGAATAATTTTTTATTTTATTTTAGAGGATGCCTTAATTTTGTTGACTTCATTACTATTATTTTTTGAAAAACTTTGCTAAATAGTTAGTTTATGAAACATAAATGGAATTTAGGTAGTTTATTAGAATTAATTTGTGATTAAGGTATCTTTGTGTTCCATTAATATTTTTGTTCCGCAAATGTCCTTTAGAAGTATATTTTATTTTTATTAAACATGTATTTTAAAAATTAATTTAGCAATTATATTACATTTAAACTATTACTTAAAATGAATAAGAAAAAAATATTCTCTACATTATGGCAACGTTAAAGATTTGGAAAGTTCTTATAAAACATGATTTAGAGACTTAAAATACCTAATTTACATTTACGAAACAGTTACGGTGAATAAAGGCGTATACATGAATGAAATCATTCTGGTGAACGAAACAATTGTTCATATGAATGAAGATCAAACACATGAACTTAATTTGTGCATCAACAAATCGTCTGTGATGGATACACATGAAGCTACTTATGGTTCTCGTCTTGGAATGTTGCAAGGTAATGGTGCATCTGCACAAGTTGTTGTGAATACAATTGTTTATGTGAATGAAACCGTTGCGTTGAATGAAGGCGCTAATGTGAATGAAATCATTCCAGTAAACAAAACAGTTGTTCATGTGACTGATGATCAAACACGTGAACGTATATTGTGCATGGACAAAGTGTATGTGAACGAAAAACATGTTGTATGTGGTCACTCATCTGGACCTAACTCCTCTGAAACACCTTCTGAAGATGATTTCCTTGATGATATCACAGTTGATGGTAACTTTAGTGATGGTAGTAACTAAGAACTTTACCTCAAGGGAACGGAGCTTTATCTTGTCGCCGGAGCTGCTTCACGCCACTGGATGTATCTTCACGCCGTCGGAGCTTTTTTTGCCGCCGGAGCTTCTTCAAGCCGCTGGAACTTCACTTCGTCTGATTCGATTTAGCAAGCATCAGTAATTTGGTAGAAAATAAATCAAGGGGATAACCTAAATGAAAAAGAAAGGTAAATTTTTTACATTGAATAAATTTGGAAACTAAATATAATTAAAAAATAAAGATTTTAAATAAATCAAATTTAAAAATTATAGAAAATATTTGTTTGTAAGGCTAAGATTGTAATTCTATAAGGCTAAAGTACTTTTTTGCAAAGAATCTTAAATCAAATTAATAAACATAAAAGTGCTCAATCTCCAAATTTTTTCTTATTTTTTCACCTAGTTTGGTCTTTACGAAATTTCAAAAATATGTTCCGAGCAAAATTATGTGTATAAACAACAACAGAGTCAGCGACGGCTGGAGGCGACGGCTGGAGGCGACGGCTGGAGGCGATGGATCTCAAGGTAAGGCACCGGTTCCTCCTGATGACAAAGAGTGAGGTGTCGTTTTCTTGTGGTGGTGCAGGAACCAGCGTCGCCGTAAAACGCCACTAAACCAAGTCCTTAGTCAGAGGGGATCGTTCCTAGTCTTCTTGGAAACCTACCCGTCCTCGCCGTGGAAAGCTCAAGCACCATAATCTTCATCCTGTGCAAACAAAAAAATTCACGGTGGGCGAAGATGGTTAGCTTCGTCTCGGTCTCTTGCCATCAGAGCTGGAGTGGCAGTCCGGTGATTTGCAAGCTAGCGGCGGCATATGAGAATAGGGAATTTTTTCTCTAGAGTTTTTCTAAACTTGGGCTGGGTCCGGGTCTAGTTTCAAATTTGGGAAAACCCACCCGGATTTCAGATTTTGGGCTTTGTTCGTATTTTTGTAATAATGAATTAAGTGATTAGTTATATTTGTGTTATATATGGTTTTAATAAAAGAGAAACAATCCGAAAAATACTCCAATTTTATAATATTTGTTAGTTTAATACATGAATTTTTTCGGTTGTCATTTTAATACATCAATTTTTTGTGGTTGCCATTTTAATACATGAACTTTTCAAAATCGCAATTTTACGTAACGGAAGCTAATGGCCGTTAACCATATTTACCAAACTTTACTAGTTTCCCGAATAATATACGAACTATTAAAGTTTTCCAGTTTAATACATGAACTAACGAATTTGTATAATTTGATATTTCTTATAAAAAAAATATTTTTATGTTAATAAAATTGCTAGAAGACATTTAAAACATGTAAAACAATTACTATTACTACTGGAAAATAAATTAACTTTTATTAGTATTGCTACTTTCTTGATATTAATTTTTTTTAGTGAACTTCTTTGATATTACTTATGAAACTACCATGATTATTTGAACACATTTTCTTATTAGGTTTTGAAATTTTTTGTTTAGTTAACTCACGAAAGACTTTATAACATTCAAAATAATATTTTTTGTGTAAGTCGAACAAAAGCAATAAAAAATTAAGGAGAAATGTGTTAAACAAATGTTTTTTCTCTATTTCAAAATTTTGATGTGGAATTACAAAACGGTAAACGAGTGATGGTAAAAATGGTATTATTGAAATTTATTTATTTATTTTAATCTCTTTTCCATAAATATAATATAAATGTATGTGATAATAATTATTTCAAAAGTTTAAATTTTGCTTTAATAATTCTACGAACATGAATATATGAATATGTATTTTAAAAACATATATATCAAATTATACAAATTGGTTAGTTCGTGTATTAAACTGGAAAATATTAATAGTTCATGTATTATTTGGGAAACCAGAAAAATTGTGTAATTATGGTTAACAGGACGTTAGGGTTCCGTTAAGTGGAATTTTGATTTCAAAAATTTCAAGTATTTAAATACTAATTATAATAAATTGGTATATTAAAATGGCAACACGAAAAATTGATGTATTAAAATGGCAACAAAAAATGTTCGTGTATTAAAGTGACAAATTTTATACAGTTGGAGTATTTTTGGATTTTTTCCCTTAATAAAAATACAACTTTTATAAAAGAAAAGTTTTTGTTTTTGTTTTTGAAAGGCATTGGCATTGATATAATTTTCTCTCTTTTTCTCTCTCATCCTTTTGACTCTCTATGTTTCTTCAAATCTGAGACCTGTGAAGGTTGGAAGAGGCGGTGAGCCCACAACCTTCGCTCGAGCTCCGTAGCCCTCGGGATCGCCGGTGATTCCCATGTCAACAATTTTCAGGGTTGGCAAACTCGCCCTTTCTTCTTCGAACCCTAACCGCTACTATCTATTTTCTTTCTCCAATCGCAGGTTCACCGTCTCAGCGCCTAGGGTGAAGCAGCTTTCGCGACGGATCTACCCGGCCATGTAACTAGCAGCGCCATAGCAAGGAAGTTGACGAGGATAGGAGAAGAAGAGCCTCGAGGAATTTGTTGGGTTTTCTCTACCGGCGAAAAAAGAGTCGGTTGGGTCACGGCGGAGGTGTGGGGACTATCGTCTCTGTAAACCACCGATAACCCAAGCCCAAAGGTAGGCTTATCGGTCCATGCATATCTTTTTCTATCTTTGATCTCGGCGTGGAGCATTACATAGACCAGAAACTCCCCCCTCTCCGAAAGTTGTTGACTCGGTGGGTGAAAACGAGCGTGGCAGTCGTTGTCGCTTCTGAATGCGTCGTCAGATCGCATGAGATGTTTTTCCAATGGATCTTGCATCACAAGTCGGCAGCGCATCTGTTTTAGAGTTCTCCTATTTCAAAATTAGGGTTTCCATGACTTTCACTTTGGGCCCAGACCAATTTGGGCTTCTGATAGCCCATTCAAAATATGTTTGTTGGGTTGTAAAGTGAATGATTTATTTTTTGTTTTGGGTTTGAAGTTGAATTGGATGAAAATATTAATCTAAAACCTTACCGAAAAAAGTCTTTTGTTTTCCATCGCTTTTTCATTAGAAAAAATTACAAGATATGTATCATGTTTTCCATATAGTTTATAACAAATATCATATTCTTCTAACTATAGGAGAACTATCATATTCATGTCAAAAAATTTTACTCTCATATCCCTCTGACTTTTTAAGTGGTTAATGAGACAAAAACAATTCAAAATTATTATAATTTTGAAAAAAGAATGTGTTGTAGGTACTTTATGTTTCATCTTTTTCGATACTCATTTTTACTCTCTTCTCATTTGAAATTTTTTCCCCTCTCTCTGGTGATTGTTTGAAGTGGAGTCCAAATCAAAGTGGATTTTCATTTTGTATTTTGAAACTGAATCCGATATGGAACAATGAAACAAGTGTTTCTCTTATGCCACCGACTAAGTTTTTGCCTCAATCTCTCATTTATCTATTTCTAATCTAGTAGCTACTTGGGTTAGCCCCTCTTCATCTTTATGGTTTTCTCATCTATATGTTAACCATGTTCTTATCTTCATCCACAATTTTAAAGAGATATGAATTGGTTTTGATATGCTATATACTTTAATGTCCACAAGAATCCGGTTTCAGCAAAAGCACCGGCATAAATTGTTCTAGAACCTGTTCACCAGTCTCGCCGAGAGTTATCCATGAAAGCATTAGATTTGTATATGAATTATGTCCACCAGCAAAGCCGTAATTTGGGTGGATAATCAAATGCTCTCCTATCTTATTTTGTCCATATACATTGTACACGTCGTCCACACTAGCAAATGTGCATGTCCACAGTGAGGTATATATTGTTTCTCATCTTCTCCAAAACTTTTTTAGAATTGCACTTGAATGTTGAGTTCTTTTATAGAATTGAAAACTTATATAGGTTTATATGGTAAAATGTGATTAAATCATGATTAGAGGGAAAACTGTAGAATACAAGTATTGGAATTATCAAGATCTGACAATTACATTAAACAAGAAAAATTATATTTTTTTATTTTGTGTGATTTGTATCATAATGTAGTAAATTTTTGGGACCATTGTGTTGGATTTAGGATTTAAGTGATCATTAGCAAAATTTTGGACCATTTTTAAAGAAGTTTAAATATTAAGGATTTAACTGAATTTTTCCACTACAACGTTCAATATGTCCAACCGCCTCATCGCAGGTCATCTTTAAAATCAATGGAGTCTGTCGGAGATCTATAAATGAAGAATCATTCAAAATTTTGTAAGCTGGGGTTATGTCCACAGTTGGTCGGGTGAACGAAGTCGTAACTATCAACTTGTCCACTAATAATGTAAGTTATATGGATAGTAACTCTATTGTTGCATATTCTACTTTATTTTTTTTATAAGTCGCTAATTCTCAATTTAGTCTGTCCATCTAGCCATGCCTTATATGTCCTCGATAATAAAATAAGACGTCCCAGCGCAAAACATATCCATCGAGGATAGAATCTTAGTGTTTGATGTGAATGGCTTTGTATAGAATTATACTAATGGAATACATTGTATTTATTATGTGCTTTTATAAAAATGTTTTATTTTAACATGTCCACATACATTAACATAATGTTGTCCATCATATAACAATTTTTCCATACAAAGTAAAATGATGAATGCTAGTGGACAACTTATCTTTGGAAGAATAAATGTAAAAAATAAAAGATTTTTGGAAGACTAAATGTTGACCAAAAAAAATATCATAGATGAAAAAATGTGGTGGGCAAGGCGGATGGACAGACTACGTCTATGGATAAGTTGGTCCACGCATATCTCATGACATAAAATATTTTGTCACTATAAGTATATAATTTCTTGTCCACGTACATCTGGTTTACGTCCACAACATAAAACTTATGGTCCACACATATCCCATGATTCACCTACATTTACGTATTGTCCATGATCCTCTCGGTGTTATCTTCTAACAATGGGTTTATGTCCATCATCGTACATTTACATATTTTTCACACTCCTCCCGATTTTTCTCCTTACATTGGGTTTATGCCCACGATATGTCGCTATTTAGTCTACTTAAACTTGTTACATGTCCATGATGTAAGTTAGATGTACCACACCTTTTTCTGATTCAACTAACTTGTATTTTTGTCCACCGTTTGAGGAACTCTGGTGGACATAAGAGCTTTTAGTAAATTTATAAAAGAGAAAATTATATAGAATACCATAAATCTCAGCCACTTTATAACAAATGCCATATTAGTATGACTTTAGAAAACGAACAACGCCGCCGCGTTCGTCGGGAAAAGAACAACGCTCATCGCCAAGATTTAAAGAGAAACCATTGCAGAAGCACTGCTGCAACCACCGTCGTGTTCATCAAAAATATTGTTTGAAACTGTGCTCCTCAGAGAAAAAGATGTCCACCAGATCCTATCGACGGTTCTGTCCAATAACATTAGATCCGGTTACCGATTTTGTCCACCAGCAGATAAGAGAAAAACTTGTCCACCGCAATTTCTCAAAAATGTCGTCTAAAAGCTTTTTTAGTTAGCTCATTTCATCATCACATATGAGCATTAAATGCTCTTTTGGCAAACGAAACTCCCGCCAATTTCAACAAAAAAGGAGCACTATGATATTTTGTCATGCCACAAGTACTACTTTTATGGTACTTTATATAAAGAATGGCAAACATGGTATTTACCATAAAGATCTCAATAATACGGTAGAATTGATAAATTCCCCTTTTCATTATTACCTGAATTGGTTTTGGGTCTTACCCCTTTAACCGTTTTTAATATGTATGTGGAATTGTATTGACAATTTCGATTCTCATATTGTTTCACGGTTAGATAATAGAATATTTTTGCAAACAAACTAGGCAGTTTTTAAAAAAATATTTGGAAATAAGTTTAGTTAGAAAATCTTATTTGTTAATTATGTGTATTTTTGGTAAGTAGTAAAAAATATACTGAAAATACCCTTATGTGTTAATTTAATTTGAAAATATAAATGATTAAATTTCCTTTTAGCAAAAAAAAAAATATTATTTTTATCAAAATAATAACCATATTTCATAAAATCTTATATGTAACTGTACTATATTCGAAAATGCCTCTTAATTAATTAGAGAATATATGTTATAAAGTGAATATCATTTAATAGTATCCATATAAGAAAACTCGTATATTACGTAATATTATATGACAAACAAAATAGAAAAGGAAGACATTCAAACTCACGAAATGAAAGTGTCCTTATGTTTATGATGATGAATGTTACACATGAATGGATATACACTGTGTGAATACATATTGTGAATGATCAATGTAAATACTTATTGGTATATTATGTGAACGGTGAATGAGGTCAGTGAATTTTGTATGTGGTCATGAACCTATAATCAGATTTTTTGAACAAGTATGAAACAATAATGTGTATTGGCAATGTAAGAAATTAGAAAAGAAATTAATTTGTTAGAAAACAATATATTGGAAAATGGAACCCGTTTAGATAGATAATTATGTTCACAATAAACAAACAAAATCATCATCCTAAAAGTAATATTAGACTCATAACTCAACATGCCCTTATAAGCCCAAATAATCCAAAAAATAGTGCATAAATACGTTCTTCAATTATTTACTTCCCCTTTTTATCCGGTCTTTCTAGCAAGATTTGTCGATCATTACTAGTTTGATAAACGTCTTGCGGCTACGGAGGTCAAACTTCAACTCCATTTCTATACCAAGAGTGCAAAAAAATTAGTAAATGGTATTCGTCCATATGATGAAATTTGGTAAACATACTAATACACATATCAATACTTCTCATCATGTTACCGATTTGTGAAGACAATCACATTAATACTCACATGAATGAAAATCATTCATTGAACAATCATTCAAGTGAACTAAAATTATTCATGTGAATGAATCTAATGTACATGCATATCATCATGTGTATAATTTATCCATGTACATGCATATTATTCACATAAACGAGGTAATATCAAGATACTTTCATTTCATACTATACTCAAATCTCATACACGTAAAATAAACCAACATAAAAATTTTGATAATCTCTAAATCAAGTAAAATAATCGAACATGAAATAAAATTGAAAAAAATGACCATGGACAAAAATTGAATAAACAAAATTGAGGAATGAATAAACATGAAACAAAATATATATACACAGACAATAGATTGAACAAACATAAACGCACAAACGATAAAAACTACAATAAAACGAGCATAAACCACAACCACAACCAATACAAACCACAATAGAACAAACAAACATATAGGAACAACTCCTCATCTATCGTAGTTGCTTGAAAAAAAGCTCATATGGTCATGTTATAAGAAATTTTAAATCAAAATAATGGTAAAATACAGTGGTACCCTTAATGAAAGACCAAAATTACAACCCAACCAACCCTTCTACCCGCTTTACCTGCGTCCTGATCCATGACCCGATCCAAAAATCCCCTTTTACCCGAAATTCCTAAGTTATTTGGGATAACTGGATTAACTGGTATAACTGGGTTAACTGGAAAAACTAGGGTAACTGGATAATTAAGATAACTGGGTTAACTAGTATAACTAAGTTAACTAGGATAACTAATTTAACTTATATTGGATATACTATGTAAAAATCTATAGATTGTCAATATAAAATTCTAATATGTTAAGAAGATAAGTATTTGATGCATATAACCTAAGATAAATGTGTATCCAATTATTACTTTGAGAAATATAGATTTTCTCCATAAAAAGAATTAAATTACTATTATTTATTATTTATCAATTATCATTTAAATAAATATAATAATAATTTTTATTTATAGAAAATTGTAACTAATTTATATTTAATATATTAGTTTTGTTATTAATTTAGACAATGAATATATATTACTTTTGATTTTTGATTTTAGTTTTTAGTTCTTACAAAAACATTTAAAAAAAAATCTTCATTGAAGTTTTTTGTTTTTGTCAATATTGTTATTTACATTATAAAATGAAATGTTTTAATACTTTCTACTATTATTGTTAGAACTATACAATTTAATTAATATTATTATTTTGGATTTTGAAAATATTTTAAGTTTTTTATTTGATTCATTATATATGTCTTATTTTATTTTGTATTTTTATGTCACAATTGCTAAAAAAATACATATAATATCGTTTATATATTTTAAAAAATGATTAATCATTTATGTTTTTTAATAAGTTTACTACTATATAATTTATATTAATAAAATAGTTATTTTAAATGATATTTTTATCTAATTATTATTTACATCAATATAATTACAATTTTTATTCAAAGAAAATTGTATATAATTAATATTTAATATTTTAATTTTGTTATTAATTTAGGACATGAATATATTTTAGTTCTTGATTCTTGATTTTAGTTTTTAGTTTTTATAATTTCTGATTTTACAAAATCCTCACTAAAATTTTTGTTTTTTTCAATATTGTTATTTACATTTTTTTAATGAAATTTTAAAATTATATAGAAGAAAAAATAAAGGTTTTATGTACAATGAATCAGAAGCAGAGCAAGGTAGGAAAAGTTAAAAGGATGCGCCTAATAGAGATATAAGGTGTCCTCGTTAAAACCTGACACTAGAAAACCCAATTGGGATAAAACTAGCGTCAGGAAAAAGAGTACCAACCTTATATCTAGCGACGTCCGCAGAAGACAATGAGAGATAGGGAAATCTGAAACTAGTACAACAAGTCTGGAAAACTAGCACATGAGCGACGTCCACCTCTAAGCTAAAGCGGCAAATCTAGAGTTGGCATCATAGTGGAGGCTGGTAATACGATGGCTAATGGTGCGGATAATGAGACGGGAGATATAAGTGGTCGAACGCCAAGGGTGGTGGTGAAAGCAATTATTCCTCTCTCGCCATAGGTGGTAGACCGAGGCTTGGAAAGAAATCTTGAGAAGGATACGGTCCATGGTGGGCAGAGCGGAAAGGCGAAGAGAGTTGAGTGTGATTGTCCAGTCAGGATTCGTTTGATGACGAAGAATTGGTGTTACTAGCGAGCTCCAAACTGTAAAAGAGAAAGGGCAAGCGAAAAACAAGTGATCGCGAGTTTCATCCGGCTCCCCACATAGAGTACATGGCTAATGATGATTCCAGGCTCTCATTCGAGCACTTGTGGATAACCTGTCAATCACTGCAAGACAAGAAATGAACGCGTAACGAAGAATAGATTGAGGAAAGCATATACTAGAAAACCAGTGAATTTTAGGAGAAGGAGAGTGTATATGTTTCCAAGTGGATAGAGAAGAGAATTTATGCTTGTACCCATCATTTATATGTCGCCATAGGGGCTCGTCCTCTCTCGATGCTGGGTTGGGAATAGGCAGGGAGAAAAGCTGATCACGAAGAGCACGAAAACGAGCAATGCGTGAGCTCCGGAGACGCCAGGATCCTGAGACAGCAACCTCCGAGATCCTGGAACGCCTAGCTCCCGCATACCGGCATCACCTGTAGTCAAATACAATGGCCCAAATGGGGTCCAGGGATCATACCAGAATGAGGTGGAGTGACCGTTGTGGATGGATATGTGCAGAAATTGAGCAGAAAGAGGACGAAGCTTTAGAAGCTTGTGCCACATCCAAGACCCACGAGAGTTAATAGGAGTGTCCCAGAAAGTTGCATTTCAAAGTAAGTACTGAGTCCAATCATGCCAAAGAGAGGACGTGTTGGAGAACAAACGCCAAATAAGAGATAGGGCAAAGACCGTTGATGTGTCCTCAAGACGATGAATACCGAGTCCTCTTTCGTTTTTGGGCCTACAAACATCATCCCAACTAACTTTTGACATATTGTGATTAGTTGCAGTACATGACCAAAGGAAATTGCTGCAGAGGCTATTGATTTCCCGGAGGCAGCGTTTGGGAAGGCGAAAGGCTGATTGCCAAAAATTAACCGTGCTGACAAGAGTCGAATTGATGAGCTGTAGACGTCCTCCAAAGGATAGAAGCTTGAACGACCAGGATGTGATGCGAGAACGAACATGGTCAATGAGTGGAGCATAATCAGCCGAAGAAAGGGACTTGGTAGTTAAGGGCAGCCCCAAATACTGGACTGGTAAAGCCTCGACCCAAAGGTCATGATCTACAATAAAGCGTGCAAGAGACAAGGTGGGAGTACCAGAAATGTAAATAGAGGACTTAGTAAGATTGATGCAAAGACCAAAAGCAGCACCAAATGTACCCATCACCTGAAGAATAACCTGAAGAGAGGCTAAAGATCCATTAGCAAAGATCAGGATGTCATCTGCAAAGCAAAGACGGGTTAAGCCTATGGTGTTACAGCGAGGGTGATAACCAATCAAACCAGAGACAGCAGCACGATTAAGCAATTTCAAGAGCACGTTAGTAGCAATAACATATAGGTAAGGAGAAAGAGCACAACCTTGTCTAATGCCACGACGACTGGGAAAGTAACCAGCTGGCTCTCCATTGACTAAAATAGAAAACGTAGCAGTAGATAAACAGAGGTAAATCCAGTGAGCGAATCTGTCCGGAAAGCCCATGACCTGCAAACCCGACATAATAAAAGACCAATCAATAGTATCAAAGGCTTTAGAAATGTCTAGTTTAAGAGTAAAACGAGAAGAGATGGAAGCCTTATGGTAGTCCTTGACTACTTCATTAGCAAGCATGACGTTTTCAAGTAGAAGATGGTCTTGAACGAAAGCACTTTGATTTGGCTCAATGAAATCAGGGAGATAGATCTTCAGGCGATTGGCAAGGAAATGACTTTGAAGATGACGTTGCAGCAGGAGATCGGCCTGTAGTTATTAATCGTCTTGGGACTATCTCCTTTTGGAATGAGAGCAACGAGAGTAGCGTTGATACCCGAAGGGATAAAGCCATAGATAAAAGTTGATTGGACCGTTGTGACAAAATCATTACCAATAGTAGACCATGCTGCCCTATAAAACTCTGTGGAGTAAACATCAGGCCCCTGAGCTTTGTTACCAGGCATTAAGAAGAGAGTGGCTTTGATCTCCGGCTCCAGGATAGGAGCCAATAAATCGGAGAAAGTCGCGGGTGGGCAGCGATAGGAGATAAGATCCGAGAGATTGGCTAGAGGAATGGGCGTGATTGTCTCAACTGTCTGAAGGAAGGTCTTGAAGTGGGAAGCAGCTGCAGACTTGATCATCTGAAAATCTGTGAGAACCTCCCCAGAAGGGAGAAGCAACCGCTTGATAGTATTACGGGAGGCCCGGAACTCGGTGACACGGTGGAAGTAAGCGGTATTTTGGTCGCCTAGCCGCAGCCAATTGATATGGGATTTTTGCTGATATAGTCGTTCCTCCAAAGAAGCAAGAGTGCGCCAAGAGTGAGCTGCATCATGCTCAGCTTGTAACATGTGCTCGTCGGGGGAGTACAAGAGCTTGGGATTGGCAATGCAAAAGATGATCAAAGGCGGCACGCGTACAAGTTGTAAGATCTCCAAAAGAGAAGGCATTGAGCTGACGAAGGTGTTGCTTTAAGGCCTTGAGTTTTGTGTAGAAGAGCCTTAACGACATTCGGGAATGGAGTATAGGCAAACCAACCAGCCACGAAGACATGAGAACATCATGAAAAGAGGGATCATTAATCCAGAAGTTATTAAACTTGAAAGGCTTACGAGTAGAGGTGGTGGGTGAGGCAAAGTGAATGACGCAGCGGGCATGGTCAGAGACACCATTCGCATCAAAGACAGCATAGGCATGCAGATAGGAAGCAACCCAAGTGTCATTTACCAGAGCTCGATCTAGATTTTTGGAAATTGGGTTAGCGGATTGGTGATTCCACCAAGTGAATCGAGGTCCAATGTACTCAAGATCCACAAGATCACAAGTATGAATAAAGTGTTGGAACTAGTGCATGCCAATTAACCGTGTTCGAGTGCCAACATTAGATCGCTCGGATGTTTCCAGAATTTCATTGAAATCACCCATGACTAGCCAAGGGACAGCCCTGGATCCATAGAGAATGCGGCTTTGACGAAGAGCCTCCCAAAGGTGCACTCGCTCTACCTGAAAAATTAGAGGCATAGACACAAGAAACAATCAGAGTATGGCATGTTTCAAGAGTAACAATAACAGAAATAACTTGAGAAGTAATGAGAATCGGAGTGACAACAACTCCGTCTTTCCAATATAACAAGATACCTCCAAGACGGTGAGAGGAGTAGTTATGAAGTACATTCCAATTAGGAAGAGCAGACCGAACAATATTAGAGAAGTTGGGCTGTTGAACCCGAGTCTCAAGTAAACATCCAAACTGGGGTTTGGATGCTTGAATCAAATGTTGAACAATTATGTGCTTCCAAGGCTGATTAAAGCCTTGAGTATTCCAGGAAAATAATGACATTTCATTAGTGTCTCCGTGAGGAGACGAAAGATGCTTTTTTCAGGGGAGCTTGTTTAGCCAGTTTTCGAGAGGCTAGCGATGGGATTGATGCCTTTTGCTTTGGCCGGATATTAGAGTGAGAAGACGAAGATGGAGCTTGAGATTCTATGAATGTAGAGTGCTCAGTATCAGAGATTTTCCCTTCTTCCTTCTCGTCCTGATCGTTCTGCTCAATGTTATCATGATCATTAATCAAAACAGAAAAACGAGAGGGTGAGAAATTAGTAGGGGGAATAGAAAATGAAGCATGTGACTTCGATGGGGACAAATTGGCATTACGTCCACCCCGAGTGACTAATGTTCAACTGCCATGACTAGTAGAAGAGTTATTCAGAACTATGACATCATGAAGCCACTGATTCTCGGTATGCTTACTAGCCACACGAGAATTATTAGTGACAATCTCCAGCACAAGATCCATGAGGGATACAATAGGAGGTATGAAATTATGGTCCAAAACAGGTGGGTGACCTGCAACCAAAACAGAATCATTACTCACAGGAATAATTTTAGCTGCTTCATTAACAAAAAGAGCAATTGTTTGGGAAGGATTAGGAAGTGTTTCAGCAGATGCGAGACTAGCAATGGAAGGCATTAGCGATTCAATGTGAGGACCCGAGGCTGTATTGTTGTTGAGAGCTGCAGCTCCAATGAATGTAGTTAATGGTGAAGCTGGAGAATCAGGAGCAGGGATGACAACCGTGGCCGAAGGAATCGCAGCTGCAGGAGTAACACGAGGAGACAACCTTGCACCAGAAGTATCAACATGAGCTTCATCGACAAGGAAATCATCTGGTGGGGTTGAATGTTCATCTCTCAACTTACAATCCAAAGGCTTATGACCCCAAGAGTGGCATGAGGTACATCTAAGAGGGAGCCATGGGTATGAAACATGAACTGGTTGTGCAATATCCATGAGTTGGATTTTCTCGGTCGATGGCTTTTCTAAGTTAACCACCACCATGACTCGTGCCACATCAAGCCGCATACAATGTTCTGTAGATAAATATAATTTCTGAGCTTCTCCGACAATATCACCANTCCCCCCCCCCCCCCCCCATGAGAGAAGAGAGAGTCCGGAACAAACGTGAAGTCAACACATAAAGGCATGGATGATAGGTCCGGCTTTTGGTTGAGATGGGATGGCCTCCAATCCTGCACCACAAGTAAAACGTCAGAGATGTGCCAGTATTTTTGGCAAGTAATGATGTTTCTGAGATAATTGGAATCAATTTTGAAAAGAACAGTGTCTTCTTTGATAAATTGGACATCGATTTTGGGTGATTTTCCATCACGATTCCAAAGCCGATTGACTGTAGCATAAACTTTCTCAATGTGAGGAGCAAGACCGATGAAGTAACCAACTAAAAAACAGTCCCATAATTGAGGAACACTAGAAATGGTTGTGCCATTAGAAATGGAGAAGGAAGGCTGGATAAAATTGAGTGCACGTAAGTCAGAAGAATCAACGATGGAGGACCAGCCACTTAACGAAGGAGGAGCAGAGGTCCCAGGCGGTTTCGACGACGCCAGAGGTGCCATCTCTCGGCCGAAGCCGACCTTGTAAACATGGAGGACAAGTCAACAAAGGAAACTAAACGCTTGACCTAATCGCCCTCTAATCGCCCTTAAATCATAAGATATTAACCTAACGTGGAGGACATGTATATATAGTTTTTTACATTTTATAGTGACATGTTTTAATACTTCCAGTTATAATTGTTAAAAAAACTTAACAATTTAATATATATTAAAAATTTTGGATCTTGAAAATATTTTTAAGTTTTCTTTTTGATTATTAGTTTGAAAAATATATTTTTCTCCATAAAAAAATCAAATTACTATTACTTATGTTTTATCTAATTATTATTAAAAGAAAAATTTTGGTTAATTTATATTTAATATTTTAATTTTGTTGTTAATTAAAGCCATGAGTATATATTAGTTTTTTTATTTTTTTGGTTTTGATTTTAAAAAATCATTTATCCAAAAATAAATAATGAGAATATAAATATATTTTTAAGAAAATTAAATTTAACACTTTTTAATAAAATATTCGAAACATTTTTAAAAAATTTAAATAGATTTTATAATTTTCCTGGAATTTATAAATTTCATTAAAACTAATTCAAAAAATTTATAAAATTTTAGGAGTTAGTATATATAGCTATTTAGATATTTAAAAGTTAATTTTTTTGAAAAATAACAAGTGTAAAAACAGTTCTTGATTTATTTTGGAAATTTTATAGATCTTTTGGATTTTTCATGAATTTTTTCTTTTTTATTAAAAACTGTAATTTTGCCCTAAACGGAAAACTGGACTTGCGTAAAATCGGTAAATGATTGATAGTTTATGTATTAAAGTAATTAAAATAAACAGTTGGTGTATTAAGTTAAATATTTATGTATTAAAATGATAAAGGAAATTCAGTTGGTGTATTAAAATTGAATTTTCCCTTGAAGTTTTATATGGAAAAATTAATCATCACAAGATATCAAATTATTATTATTTTATAGTTTTTTACTTTTGCAAAGACAAGATTGTCATTTAAAAAACAAAATGAGTGTAGATTTTAAATTATCCATTTAATTTGGTATATATAAAATTTGGTATAAGTAGAAATAATTAGGATTAACTAGCCGATAAAAATGACACGTGCGCCGCCAAAAAAGAATAACTAGGATTAACAAGCCGACATGACTCACACATGCACCGCCAAAAAAAATAACTAGTAATAACTCGATTTAACTCTTCGTATATTTGTACAGAGTTATACCTAGTTATCCAGTTATTCTTCATTTCACATAGTTATTCTTTTGACCTATAACTGCAAAACTAGTTAAACCATAGAATTAATTAAAAAATTTTAGTTAAACCACATGAAATATAAAATAAAAATACATTTAACATGTTCTTGTATAAAAATATTTTCAAATATATTTGTTACATCATTATGGTAATTTAAATGCTTAATTTTAAAAATAATGCCTAGTAGTATAAGGTTTTTATGCAAAAGTTAAGTTGAATATAACTAATTTCAAAAAAATTACATAACACTAAAATGACATTAACATAAGTTATAACAAAATTTTGATGTAAATTCCATATTGTACAACAAATCTAATAACCTTTTTCTGACAATAATTGAATTTTTCACACTTTTGTAGAACATGTCACTAGTTTTTCAAAAACATCAACTATATGAAGTATTATTAGAGTTGTCTTGTTGTTGACAAACTGAAAGCAATACATAATACAAGTTTTTAAAAGTTTTTTTTTGTGCACCATTGTTTCATTCCAAGGTTAAACGTTTACATAAGAATAAAAAGCTTCAGACATGTTCCGAGCTAAAGGCTCAAAAGCTAAAATAAACATAACAAACATAAAGCATAAAAGGATAGATACACAAGCTTTTCGGCGCTTGATAAGCCGATAGTGCAAGATTTGAAGAAGCTAAGCAACTTGAGATCCGTAAAAGACTTAAGATGTGATCCAGCTTCCCTAACTAAACAAGAGGAAGTCACCTTACAATATGACTTTTACAAAAAATCCATCACCACGAAGTTGCACGAACAACGTCTTAATGATGTTCGATGCATCTTCCGGTCGCGAACCAACCTTTACACAAGATAGCAAAATGGTTCGGACTAAAACCAAATTCTCCAACTTGAGAAGCCGAGAAAATGACCTTCTCCAAGAAAAGGATTGCGGAGGGGAGATTTTCTTCTTTCCCGAGAAGGTCGCTCTCCAAGAAAGGTAGATAAACATAGCAATTTTCTCTTCTAAAGAGGAGGATAACGATATACTTGATCTCTCTTGGCCCTGGCAAGAGAAAAATTTACTAGATACCCATGAAATTAGGTTATCTAAAGGACTGACAATTAACCTAAATTAAAGGGTTGCCATCATTCTTTCAATCCAGCATGTGATCACAAAATAAAGATTTTCCTAGTTACCAAGCAGAAAGTTAAGCTTCTCAATAGCATAACCACATGAACCTAAAGAAACATCACAACCATCTACCATGTACACATATAAAACTCTAATACTAACAATCATAAACTCAACACGACCAATAAGATAGAGGGCATGATACCGCAAACCAATTTTGATCGAGTTTAAATACTGATAGACATAGGCTGTTAAGCTTAAAAGGGATGGGATAATAAGAAACCATTGTACACCAGTGAAAAGCAACCCAACCACTACAACCACTACAACCCAGGTTGGGACATCAATGTACATTGTTACCATAATCTCTATCACCTTCAGACTCTGACAGTTCCTTGACATCATATTGAATGTCTTGTTTCTGCTGTAACTGCAAGGGTGAAGAGAAAAGCCAACAAGTGTTAGATCCAATTTAGGGAAAAATAAGATACTCTCTGTCAGCAACAACAATAAACCCATCTTGAGATTTTCCCTTGACCGAGGAAGAGAGCAATTGTTCTTCGAGGTATCCTGAGAAGGACAAAACCATTGTGGGATTTTCACTTTGAAACAAGCTTGAAGAAACTTTACCGACTGCCCTCCAGAATAAGGCCTTTGCAATGTAAGTCTCGTGGTTTGTCACGACAGCCACGAGTCCTCTGAAGAATGCAAAAGGCGATGTACAATAAAGAGCGGCAAGGCGCCGCGAACTGTACCAGATCTATGTCCATCGTGAAAATAGCATGAAACCAAAGCTAAAGGAATGTGCAAGTGAGAGCAGATCTGGTGAGTTGTGAAGAGATCCGGAAGGAGAAGCTTTAGTTGGAACAGACAGAGCATAACCAGCGGCAAAGACTTATTCCATATGGCCCTAGAAACTCGAAGGATACTAGAAACTAATAGGTCATCGGGAGGAAAAACCGAGAAGTAGATCAGTGACCGGAGACGAATTACCAACACGGCGGACCTGGAGGAGCCACGGTGGGTTATCTCCAACCCTCCGTTTTGCAAAAGTTATGTCACTCGCCCACACAGTAAACACCAAGACGAGCAAATGAGAACCCAGACCACCAGCACAGAAGAAAAGAGAAGGGAGATGAACATGACGGGGCGACGGCGGTGAGATTTGTCGTCGCCGATGCCGGAGAAGACAATTTGAGCTGCTTCGATTTTTGTGCCTGAAGGAATCGTCGCTAGGGTTTTTTTCGTTGACTCTGGATTTACTCCAAGTTGTTACAAGTTATTACTAGTTCCTACATTAACATTAAAAATGTCCAAATCCTAAGTAGATCTTCTTCAATTTTCACTAGCCGATAGATACCTTGTCTCTTGTCTTCTTTCTTCTTTTGTTAGGAAATCCAATGGTAAAACACAAAATAATTTGATATCATCAAGAACATTTAACCGCATCATACTATGTGTTCCGCTTAAGTTAATTCACCTAGTTGTACTAGTTATCCCAGTCATCCTAATTGTCTCAGTTATCCTAGTTATCCTAGTTATCCTAGTTATAACTAACAGAAAATAGTTTGAAGATCATCAATGGTAAATTTTGATTTTAACTACCACATGTATCAATCTATATATGTATAGAAACATCTTGAAATTTTGAATCTAATAATACTAATTTTACCTCTTAATTTCAATTAACTAATTCGGAATTCTATCATGAAGTTTTGATTCTCAAAAATTAAAGTTAAATTAACGGATTTGTAGAGTGAATTTTGAATATCCGACACCATATTTGAGCTCAAGAAACCAATAGCAACAAAGTCCAGTAGTTATTTTTCCATTTTAAACAAATTCATTTTCGGACCTAGAATTTTAAATAGGTTTTTCGGGGATATGCGAAAGAATTGTTAAAATCCAAGAGTATATTTAGAATCCTTGTTGAAAGTGTTTTGATTTCATATATAGATTACCATATTTTATGAACTTTAAGAAAATCAGAAAATTGAAAGAGAAGAAGAACGAAAAAACGATGGAAAGAATGAAGGGGAGAAAAATCAATTACATTTTATTTAATTTTTTAATTAAGCCAGTATTTCATTAATCAATTGAGACACCTCAAATAAAATTGGCAACTTCATATTATTTTTTAATCAATTGGACCAAACTAGATCTTTACCCAAACATATATGTACACACAATAAAACCACTATTAACCTATAACAGAAACAAATATTTATAAAACCATAATTGATATATAAAAAAGTCAAAGACGAACATAAACCACAATCGAGCAGTACAAATATGCAGACGTGAATATACATAAAACATGCCAACATGAGTCTCCTGAAACGAGGGTTCCGTGTTAATTAGAGAATGAATTACATAAGTAAAAAGGTAAAGTTCGTTTGGTTCCTATAAAATTTAAAATATTATTTTATATAAAATAAATAATACATAATTTTCTTATTTTAAATATTCATTTACAAATTTAAAAATGGTTTAATTCAAAATAGTTTTAAGGATATAATGTTAATTTTAAATGGTGAAAATATCTAAAATATCAATGAATTTAAGAAAACACTTATTTTCAAGTTAACTAATAAGATAAAAATGTCTAAATCTCGAAGTATTTCAAAATATGATTCTTATGGGTTTAGTATTATGGTTCTGATGACATAAAAAATCTACATTTTGTCATATGATGTTATACTAATAATAGTGGCCAAGATAAAGTGAACCCAAATAGAGAATATGGGTCATTAAGTATTAGTATATTTATAAATCTAAGAGAAATAATGTATTAATGAATTAATGATAATAAAAAACATGTATTATTTGTTTATTGATTTATAAATATTAGTTAAACTATTATTATTTGTTTTGTGATTCATTAATATATATATATATATATATATATTTCAAAATTCACTTACTATCAAAATGATTCATAATTGTTTTAAAATTAAAAATAAAAGAACATAAATTATGTTATTTTAAAATTTAAAATGTTATAAATCTACAATTTTTAAATATTTTCAAATTTATAAATCCATTAAAATATCATAATCAAACTAGTTTTCGCATATCACCCTTTCCTATAATAAACTCTACAAAATTATTTTTAATATCAACCGTTATACAAATAAAAGAGATAAGTGTATAATTTCTTTTCTTTTCTTTTTTTTTCTTTTTTTAGAATTGATATTTTAGATCAAACCGTTCTGATTAAGATAGAAATTCTGTTAACCATCATATAAGTAAAGAAAGTAATCTCACAAGTCACAAGTGACAATAATTGAAAATGTGTCGGTGATCTGATTTGCCCATATGAGCAAGTGCAATAAATGATTGCATATTCTCATAATATATAAAAAAAAATCCTATAAAATTTAGGAAACAATTGATACAAATTTAATTGCTATGTATAATTACAAAAGTGTCCCCCTAAGTTTGGAGTACTTGAGAGCCACATACGGTACCTACCACTACCACAATCGCAACTCGCAACCGCACTTTAGCTCACCGTCAAAAAATAAAATACTTGTGTCTTTTCATTTATACCTTTACACTTTATATTTTATAACATTTAATAAAATTTTGGTAGAAGTTGATTGGATGTTAGAGTAAATCAGTATCTAATTATTTATATTCTTGACACTAAAATTCAATCATGTCAAATTTATGTAACATGTGATAATTTAGATAGTTAGTTTTTAATTTTAAATTAAAACACCATCTTACATAAATAAATTACAATATAAATTATCTTTCAGCATAAAATAAAATTTATAACAAAGTAAAATACAAAATCAAATAAAAATATCGACAATTGTTAGACAAATTTTGTAAATAAAATTGACGGAAAAAATTAAAAAACTAAATTATAAGAAAATAAATTTAATACATCAAAAATTAAAATAAAAAAACAAAACTCTATAAAATCGAAAAGTCGGATAAATGAGTAACATTTTTTAAAAGAAAAAAAAATCAAGATTATGTAAAAAAAATTATGATTTACTAACATTTTACAAATCCATAAAGGAAACTACAACATAATGAATGAAAATGAAACCTAAAAGTTTTTCTCATTGCTATGATAAAGAAAAAAACAATATTTTCTGATGCTTTTTTCACAAATCTGCAAAAATTTGCGTCCATCACATTTTAGAATATATTGATAATGTTTTTTAAAAATAATAGTAACAGCGTAACACGCAAACTCGATGTTGACAAAACGCGCGATTCGAGTCACGTACCTACCCGCCAAAACGTTTAAGAAACGGTAAATAAAAGAGAAACGTAAGGGTATTTTCGTAACTTTAAGGTGTATATAAACAATTCTCCGTAGTCTTCTCTTTTCTCCATAAGTCTTATGTTCTTTTGAATTTTCTTCTTCTTCTCCGTTTCTTTCGCTTCTTCTCAGCTTCTCACCGTCAAAACTCTTTTACATTTCTCTCCAATTCTCTAACGATCTTGGATTATTGATCCTAAAGATCAGAAATAATTTAAAGGTATGTTCGTATAATCTCCTTCTCTCGAATTTTCACATGATCGTAATGCTTCACTGTCTTTTGGTTTTCTGGAATTGCTTAGTTTTGCTTTGATCCGATTGATATATATCTCTACTTCGTTAGATTACATATTGCTAAGATGTTTTTCGTCTGATCTGGATCTAAGATTTTGATGTTTCTACGTTTGAAAATTCTGCTTCTCTCGAATTTTACATGATCGTAATGCTTCACTGTCTTTTAGTTTCAGGAATTGCTTACTTTTGATTTGATCTGATATATATTTATCTCTACTTCGTTAGATTTTGGTGACTGTTTCATCTTGCTCTGCTGTTTTTACTCTGATCCGGATCTTTGATGTTTTTACGTTTGATTTCGTTAGATCTGTGATTTGATCTCGGATCTCGATCTCATTTGTTAATTTCTAGCATACATGCACTTTTGAATTTCTGCTAATGAGAATCTATTCTTGTTCTAGATTTGCAGATTCAAATCGTTGAATCAATGGCTTCGTACACTCCAAAGAACATTCTAATCACTGGAGCTGCTGGTTTCATTGCATCTCATGTCGCAAACAGACTCATACGTAGCTATCCTGATTACAAGATAGTCGTCCTTGACAAACTCGATTACTGTTCAAATCTCAAGAATCTTAATCCATCTAAACAGTCTCCAAATTTCAAGTTTGTTAAAGGTGACATTGCAAGTGCTGATTTGGTGAATCATCTTCTCATCACTGAAGGTATCGACACTATCATGCATTTTGCTGCTCAAACACACGTAGATAACTCGTTTGGTAACAGTTTCGAGTTTACCAAAAACAATATCTATGGAACTCATGTACTTCTTGAGGCTTGTAAAGTCACTGGTCAAATCAGGAGATTCATTCATGTGAGTACTGATGAAGTCTATGGTGAAACTGATGAAGATGCTCTTGTTGGTAATCATGAAGCTTCTCAGCTTCTTCCAACGAATCCTTACTCTGCAACAAAAGCTGGTGCTGAGATGCTTGTAATGGCTTATGGTAGATCATATGGATTGCCTGTAATCACCACTCGTGGTAATAACGTCTATGGACCAAATCAGTTTCCAGAGAAGTTGATTCCTAAGTTCATTTTGTTGGCCATGAGAGGGAAAGTTCTTCCCATTCATGGAGATGGCTCTAATGTCAGAAGCTACTTATACTGTGAAGATGTTGCTGAAGCATTTGAAGTTATTCTCCACAAGGGAGAAGTTGGACATGTTTACAATATCGGGACGAAGAAAGAGAGGAGAGTGAATGATGTTGCTAGAGACATCTGCAAGCTCTTTAAAATGGACCCTGAAGCAAACATAAAGTTTGTTGAAAACAGGCCATTTAATGATCAAAGGTACTTCCTTGACGACGAGAAGCTAAAGAAGTTAGGATGGTCAGAGAGAACTACATGGGAAGAAGGGTTAAAGAAAACCATGGATTGGTACACACAAAACCCGGAATGGTGGGGTGATGTTTCTGGAGCATTACTTCCTCATCCAAGGATGCTAATGATGCCTGGTGGGCGACACTTTGACGGTTCCGATGAGAATTCTTTAGCAGCTTCGCTCTCAGATAAACCAACTCAAAACCACATGGTAGTTCCAAGCCCAAGAAGCAGCAGCGGCACACCACAGAAGCCTTCTCTGAAGTTCTTGATATATGGAAAGACTGGATGGATCGGTGGTCTGCTCGGAAAGTTATGCGAAAAGCAAGGGATTGCATATGAGTATGGGAAAGGCCGATTAGAGGATAGATCATCTCTTTTGCAAGATATTCTAAGTGTTAAGCCAACACATGTGTTCAATTCCGCTGGTGTAACTGGAAGACCTAATGTTGATTGGTGTGAGTCTCACAAAACCGAGACAATCCGAGCCAATGTAGCTGGAACCTTAACTCTAGCTGATGTCTGTAGAGAAAACAACCTCTTAATGATGAATTTCGCTACTGGTTGTATCTTCGAATACGACGGAAAGCATCCTGAAGGTTCAGGAATTGGCTTTAAAGAAGAAGACACTCCTAACTTCACTGGCTCTTTCTACTCAAAAACCAAAGCAATGGTACATAGATTCTTACTCTCTATTATACTCGATTCTTCTCATGTATGCAGAACAGGGCTTTGGTTTAACTTGGTGTTAAAATGGATCAAACCCCGTGAATTAGGCTTAACTTGCACCACCGAGGAGTGGATGTGGACATAAAATTTTATGTCCATCATTAGTGGTTTAACGAGCGCTTGTCTGCGGGTCGTTGGCCCCCGCGGACTACGAATTTAAATAAAAAGGAAATAAAATGCAAATGATTTTATATCTTTAATATAACACATAATCTATCAATTATGGAATAATACGTGAAATTCTAGTTTATAAAACTAAAAGCTTATAAAAAATTATAAAATTATTTTTCACTCGGTTACGAATTTTAAAATTTATACATCTTGATTAGTTTTTACATAATTTAAGTATAGATAAAAAATCTACGGGCTGACCTGCTAAACCGCAAATAACCATTGCGAGGTAGGTCAAATGGGCACGGACCGGTTTGTTTGATACTCCTATTTTTTGGCCATTTTGTGCAAAACCGAGCTTTATTTGGTTTAGATTGCGGTTTTAAAATTTTCAGAACCGACACTGTATATATGCTAATACATTCTTATGAATGTGTCTCAACAGGTCGAAGAGCTACTCAAGGAATTTGACAATGTATGTACATTAAGAGTAAGAATGCCGATATCTTCGGATTTAAACAATCCGCGAAACTTCATCACAAAGATCTCGAGATACAACAAAGTAGTAAACATCCCGAACAGCATGACAGTTCTGGACGAGCTATTACCAATCTCGATAGAAATGGCGAAAAGAAACTTGAAAGGTATATGGAATTTCACAAATCCAGGTGTGGTAAGTCACAACGAGATCTTAGAAATGTATAGAGATTACATTAATCCTGAATTCAAATGGGCAAATTTCACATTAGAAGAACAAGCAAAAGTGATTGTTGCACCAAGAAGTAATAATGAAATGGATGCTTCTAAGCTTAAGAAAGAGTTTCCTGAGTTACTGTCTATTAAAGAGTCTCTGATTAAGTATGCATTTGAGCCAAATAAGAGAGTCTAGAGAGAGAGATTGTGATTTGTCATTAGATTAATCACTCTCACTCTTATGATATGAGTTTTTTTTATTGTTCTTTGTTGTTGTTGTTGTTTAATTTACTTACCCCATTTACTCTTTTCGTTTAGATTTGCTTGGGGGTGTACTGTAGTTTGATTATTATTATTATTATTATTATTATTATATGTAATAAGAGCTTCATTTTGTGTTCATGTTCCATTCTTTGTACTATTTAATTATTGTTATTATGGTGTTCAATTTTCATTTTGGTAAGGCTAAGGTTGATGAATGTTCAAATACTAAATAGTCATATCTAAATTAAAATCTAACCTTCTAGGTAAACATTCTTTAAAAATAATTATTTTGTTGATATGTATTGTCACTCACACTATCATATATCTAAACATTCATTATGATTCTTTAAAAAAATTAAAAAATCAAAAAAATTATATCTTACCTATATATTATATATTTTAAACTGTCTAATTTAAATAATAAATAGTGATATATTTATTAACGTTTTATATTATATAATTATATATTTATGATATTTACATATTTATATTTGTCAACAAATTTCATAATTATAAACAATATAGTTTGATTTTTATTGGTTTAAATTTTTTTATCTCATTGAAATATATTATTATTTTCTAAATTGGGGGTTTTTGCTATTTGATTTTATAATACATCAAATAATTGTAATTAAACTGTATTAAGATATAGTCGATTTTCGTATCAGTTATTTTGATTTTGTTATAAATCGAACTAGTTAACTATAAAAATTTCAGCATGAACAAAAAAGTCTGAGTGTTTTTCCCTTAGTACTCTTTTTAGGAACCAGAAGGTTTTGACCTGGTTGTTGGAGCATTGACTTAAGAGCATCTTTATTCCTTCCGCCTTGAAAACAGAAAAAGCAAGACTAAAAGAGCATCTTTGCTGCCTCAAAAATAGTTTCTTTCCTTGAAAATTGTTTTTCGCCGTAGAGCTTCAGTTCCTTCTAAAGTTCAAGTTAATCAAAACAAATCTTTGTTCATCATACTAAGTTATGGATTCATCGCTTGATTCATGCTTTGTTGGTCTTTCTTTGGAAGCTAATGAGGAACCATTTGTCTTGCTAGTCACGTCGTAGTTTCGTTCTTGTGCCAGGAACAAGACTAGCTTGATAGGGAAGCTGCTCAACCCAGACCACCAAGATGTTAAGACCTTGTTCTTGATATGCCAAGAAAATGACAGTTATATGAAAGAGTCCAAGATATTGCTCTTTTTAATGATTTGTTTTAGTTTATTTTTCAATATGAAGAGGATCTTCAAATGGTCCTTAAAAAAGTGCACACACTTTCAATCAATGGAGCCTGGCTATGGAAAGATGGGTTGAAGATCCACCAAGTGACTATCTCCAGCATGCTCTGGCTTGGGTGAGAATGAGAAACATTCCAGTAAACTCATATACAGTCCTAGCTCTCGCCAAACTTGGAGAATTTGCGGGTCATGTGGTTGAGGTAGCCTTTGATCCTTTGAAGTCTCAGTCTCATCCTTATGTCAGGGTCTTGATCAAGTTGGATATAAACAAACCGCTGAGAAGATTTAAGACCATTATGTATCCAAATGGAGAAATCACTACGATTTTTTATGATTTTGAAAAAAAATAAAAAAGATGATATGCTTGTCAAAGACTTATCCATGAACGGAGCAAAAGTCCTTGGAAGGACCACACCAACGCAAATGCAAAGTAGTCAAAAAAATCATTATGGCTCTTCGAACAAGAAAGCTCCTGCTAAGGTAATAACCGAACAAGACTCTCTTTTTGACATACTAAAGTCATGTAGAGATAAATGCCAATACTGGAAGACCTAAGATAGCACATGAAGTCTTTCAGGAGATGAGAAGATACCTCTTAATGGTTGCAGGACCAGAAAGGATTCTCAGAGAAGAGAGAATTAAGAATTCAGTGAGGATTGCAGAACAAGACCCAATTGCGACATATATTGCATTAAGTTTAGAACATGCTCCAATCATCTCTATGGATCTTATTAAAGGAAAATGAGTGGTCTATGACTTCAGCCACCAGGAGAAGCTAAAAGATAACAAACCTAAACTATATCAACAAAAGCTCATGATTGCATTTTTAAGGCAGGAAGACTCATTCAAGATAATAATATGTGTATGGTGCCCTTTGACTTCAATATGAACTATGAGGCAAGTAATTATCTCATTAATCAAGGCCAAAGTCCAACGGTTTTCAGGATTGATTCAGCTGAATCAAGACCTTCTGGGACTAAAATTAAGAGACCTTATCAGAGGAGAAGACCACCTAAAAACAGAAGAGGCCCACAAATTACTGAGTTGCAGACTTACAAAGAAGATATAAGGCAGTTTACGAATTGCACCAGGATGGTTCCAAAAAGAGAAAAGCTCATAACGACTCGACTCAACAAGATGGAAGCTCCAGAAAAATCAAGAAAGGGACAGTCTCGAACGAGAGATTGTTCCAGGCCAAATGAGTTTCCTCAGTTGGAATTGTCAAGGATTGCGCAAGCCCCGGGACTTGACAATTCATAGACTCAGGGAGTTAAGAAAGCAATACTTTTCTGAGCTAATTTTTCTTATGGAAAACAAATTTTCCTCAGCTAAGTTAGTAGACCTTCTATCAAGTTTAGGCTATAGTAAATTTTTTGTAGTAGATCTTATTGGCCTTAAAGGTGGTCTCCAGTCTCTTTTGGAAGTATAATGTAAATGTATTTATTTTATTTGCTGATAAGCATTTGATTGGTATAGAAGTACTTTGGGGCAACTTCCTTTTTTATTTCTCTTGTATATATGGAGATCCTTACGGTAAACTAACCAACTGGTTATGGGAAAGAATCTCACGGTTGAGTACCAACAGGAAGTGTGGCTGGTGTATCATTGGAGATTTCAATGACATTCTTCATGGTGGTGAAAAGAAATGTGAAGTAACAAGAGATCCCATTCAATACCAAGCATTTGTGGACATGATATCTTGTTGTAAAATGACAGGACTTGATTCTCAAGGTGATGGATCCACATGGGGAAATAGAAGAGGAGGTCATTGGGTACAAAGCAAACTAGATCGATACTTTGCAAACAAAGAATGGCTCACACAATTTTCAGCAACTTCTCAAGTATTTTTGGAGAAGAGAGACTCTAATCATAAACATGTTCTAGTGAGCCTTCTGGGGAATAAACATCAGTTCATAGCTCAGTTCAGATTCAACAAAAGATGGGTATATAATCAAGAGATTATTAACATTTTTAAAAAATTCTGACTCCTTCAAAGTTCAATTCTTCAAGGCAATCCTGGTTTCAAAATCAGAGAAAGTAGGAAAGAAATTAGTTTATGGAAGAGGTTTCAGTTAGATAGTGCAAATACCAAAATACAGAGACTTCAGAAGAACAAGCATCACGAAATCCATCCTCTCATGTAATATATCGAATGAAAAAGGACCTAAAATCCTTGTTGTGAAAAGGAAGCACATTGGCAACAAAAATCCAAGGAGAAGTAGTTGAAAGGTGGTGATGCTAACACTAAATATTTTCATCAGTCTGTTGAAAGGCAAAGATCCAAAATGTTTCTTGAATCTCTCAAGGATAAAGATGGAAATTGTAATAGAAGTGAAGCATCAAACGGTGAAATTTCATGTGAGTATTTTTCGAATATGCTCCAATCCAGCAATCCACAAAATATTGATTCTTTTATCCAAGGCATACAACAAAAGGTTTCCATCAGAATGAATCAACACTTGATCAAACCAGTCTCGGTCAAGAAATAAAGGCTACAGTATTTTCAATCAGTTCTACAAGTGCTCCAGGCCCTAATGGTATAACTGGTCTCTTCTTCCAAGCTCACTGGGAATAGTAGGTCCTGTTGGAATTCGTTCATATTTATAACGCTTTATAAATCATATCTAACAAATTATAATTCTCAGGATTAGACCTAAATCTTAAGGTATAGAATATACCTGGTAATTACATAGCGGAAAGATCAACGGAACTAGTCGAANCAAGTGTCGTGCCTCTACCGATATCCACACGCACACAAACTGGATCGAACTGGTATGCTAGTACCGACGAGATCAAATCTCAAAAAGGTCGTCACGACGAACTATTCGTCTATGGCTCTTTTCTCTCTAGAGTTTTCGTTAAAT